>JAHWFO010066382.1:161922-189928 GCA_023313115.1 Rhysida immarginata
AGAGGTTTCACCCCCCCCCCCCGAACTTTTCCAAACTTCGGCCATGGAAAACATGGTGTTAATGGTTGCCGACGGGCCAATAGCCGTCGGCATGTTTATGAAGGAACTTTATGCGAAAACGGGCATCCCGTCTGGTGATCCTGCTGTTTCTGTCGTACAGAGACTTTACCCGAACGAATGGAGGATGTTCTGTCGACAGCGAAAGGTAGCAGACCGTGTTGTGTCTGCCGATTACGTCAAGGTCGGGCAAACCACCGTCCGCCTATGTTATGCCAAGCCCGGATTTTTACCAATCCTCATCCGGGGCGCCTCACCGCTGATAAAGGAAAAATATCTGAAGAACTACATGAACGACTACGGGGACGTGAGAAAAGTCTCATATCCAGTTCATCCGGATTCTCCCCTGCAGACGACTGGCGATATCGTCGTCAATAAGAATCTTCAGAGAGACATTCCTGACTACCTTGTAGTGCACGGGAACCGTGTCCGCGTGTTTTACAAGGGTTAAAGGCAGCGCTGCTGGTACTGCAAGAAAACGTTTCATGTAAGAAAAGACTGCCCTCTCCTCAAAAAATGCGATGCATGCAACTGCATCGTTAGTAAATATCTTCAGTGCCCGTAGAGGGTGTTTGCGGCACCAGCAGATGTTCCATCAACGCCTAAGAGAATGTCGGCCCAGCAACAAACCAAGATCCGGGCCCTCTGCTAGTTATTTATTATAGAGGAAGGAATACGCAACAGCAAAAGGAATGACGGCTGCGGCCAAGCCATTTCTGCCAGTTTTAAAATACTGTTCAAGGCTTTATAATGATATCCGGGTCCATGAAAGATGTGCCGAGCAGAGCTTTGCCACCACCTCGGAGGACTCATGCTTCTTCAACTCCTCCGCCTCTTCCCCGGGAACAGAGTGAGGTGATGCCCCCACCACCACCTCCGCTTCCAACTCTACCTTTGGAGCCTAGGAGGGAGCTGGCGCCCCCCCCCCCCCGGTTCGCGGAGATTCGAGAGATTACACCTCTTCCTCAGCCATCACACGATGTTTCGATGGGTGAAGACGAAGATTCTGCAGATGACGACGTAGATGTTTCGGTAGGAACAGAATCTGTGTTCTCAGTGGAGGATTTCCCAGCTCTTCTTCCACCAGCGCAGACAACGACATCACAGCCAGCACGGATTATCAGTACGTCGTCACCATCCAGGATGACATCTTCTGCTGGGTTTTCACAACCATCAGCGCCAAAACAGCAGGGTCATCTTATGAAGATAAAGATTCCTCGTAAGAAAAAATCCAGACGGAGCCGTGGCAATAGGAGTGAGAGCGGAGCTACTTCTTCTTCCGAGCGAGACAGTCGCGCGAGCCACAAATGCAGCCCTTCTTCCGCATCAGGTCGCTTCCGATCTCCGAGGAGAACGACGGCACCTCCTCCAACATCTGGGAAGCCCAAGTCTCAACCGGACACAGGTCAGCAGTTGCCTCATTAAACATCCTCAATGAAGGTCATCTCCCTGAACGCGCGTTCTCTTGGTTCCTGTTTTAAGCAATCGGTATTGTCATCGTTCATTGCCCTGTACAGGTCGGATATCCTATTATTTCAAGAAGTAAAACTCGCCATCACACAACAGTGCTACGATCTACCGGGCTTTCGCAGTCAGTACACTAATGGACAATTCTTTATCAACTCTTCGTCACCAAATGGGAAAGGGGTTGCTACCATCATTCTCAATCCCTCCATTTTGGTTTCGAACTGTGTGTATGACTGCGAGTGCAGGGTAATTTCATTGGACATTTCAACATCTGGTGTCAAGTTCCGATTGCTTAATGTCTATACACCGTGTAGAACGGCAGAGAAACCAACGCTTTTTAGTGACTTAAACAACTTTTTGTGTTCATCTTTGCCTGTGGTGATTGCTGGTGATTAGAACTGCCATCCGGACGACAACAACATCTTTTCGTCTGGTCATGTGTATCGTTTGTATCAGCAAAATGCATTGTTCGACTTATGGACACACTCTCCACATAGCAACTAGCCTGGGTCTACCTTCCACCAAGGGCCCACTATATCATCAAGATTGGACCTTTTTCTCGTTGACAATGCATTTGCTGGCTCGCCATGTAAAATGGAGGTAATTCCATGTTCATTCTCCGACCACAGTGCCATCATGTGGTCATGGAATCCTCCATTTCCAGCATCTACAGGCTCTGCAATCCATCGCAATTGGTTTTTGAATGTTTCTCTGCTCGACGAAGAGGAATACAAGGGAATGTTCGCTCAGTTTGTTGAAAAACATCTTCATAATGTGCCTCCTACGCTTGCTTTTTGGCTAGAACTGAAAACGAAAATCAAGCGTTTCTTTCGAAAGATTGGGTTAGACGCTGCTCGTCGTCGACGTCGTCATCTTCTCATGTTGCAAGAGATTCTTCGTCTCCTTCAAGTATCCATCCCGAAGGAGGAGTTCGAGATGAGATAGGTCAGGCGAAGATCGAGATCAACGCTCTAATGATCCGTAAGGCTGCCGGCGCAGCGCTCAGAGCCAAACTTTCCTGGGCGACTGACGTCAGGCATTTATCATTAGCAGCGTTCGCCGAGGAGAGATGACGTGCCAACAAAAAAGATATCGTCGTTTGGTGGTGGAAAATGGGGAAGTGAATTCTGACCACGACATCTTGTCAGCTTTTCACGCCCATTTTTCATCCTTTTTTAATAACCCAATCATTCCATCTGACGACACGAAACAGTGGATCGAGGCGCTAAGACCTTTTTCTGACGATACTGACCTGTCTATCTCTCGTCCCTTTACCGAAGACGAAGTCAAGAGGTTCCTGTCAGCGGACGGCCGTCATCAGTCCAGCCCAAATATGGATGGCATTCCATAGTCATTCTATAATGCGACACGGAAACTTCTTGGGCTTTTCCTGAAGTGTTTAATTCGATCATCAATGACCCGTCTTCCATCACATCAGATTTCACCATAGGGAAAATCATTCTACTCCCCAAGGTGCCGAATCCAGAACTGGTTACCCAGTGGAGGCCAATAACCCTCCTCAACACGGACTACAAGGTCTTCACTGGTGTATTTCAACAGAGACTTAGAATTTTCGCAGAAGAATTCGTCAACCCCGGACAATCCTGCTCAATTCCATCACGCAGGATGTCCGATAATCTAATCACGATTCTGTGTGATGGAAGAGGCGTATGCTCGTCATCAAAGTCTCGCCGTTTTAAGCCTTGATAAGGAAAAGGCTTTCGATAAAGCGAACCACGAGTTCCTCTTCGACGTTTTTCGACACCTTCGTCTTCGGACTTTTGCCACGATTATTTCCGCACTGTATGTTTCGGCCACATCATATGTGGCGACTAATGGTTCCATATCTACTCTACTATTTTCAATTTGTTTAAAGGTGTTAGGCAGGCGTGTCCTCTTTCCCCCTTGTTATACATCTTTTATTTGGAAACATTATTACAATACTTAAATCGCCACCAAGATGTTCAAGGATACGATCTTCCAGCTGCATCAAAAAGCACCAAATTGTTAGCGTATGCGGATGACGTGGTGCTGTTTGCGTCAGACGCATATTCCTTGAGCATCTTTAAAGAAACGTTTGATTTCTTTAGTTCTTCGTTGGGGAGCACCATCAACCTCGTCAAGTCTAAAGGAATTGCTATTGGGAATTGGACCACAGACTATCTTAATAATTTCCCAATATCATGGTGTGGCCAAATTACAGTGCAGGGTTATGTGTTCTCCTTCAAACCGAATATGGACCTTATGCACTGGCAACAAGTGATTGAAAAGTGCATTTTTCGCCTTGACCAAAACTTCCGGTTTTCAACATCAATGTTCGTCAAGGTGAGATACATCAAGACCCACGTGCTTCCGGTTTTAACATCCAAGTGCCTATTCACCTTGCCTTCGTATAAACTTTTCATGAAACTGCGTAGGGCAATTGTGAACTGCGTTTGGGGGATCACTGCTCAGCAACGTCATCCATTAAGAGCAGCGTTCCTTTTCATTCCTTTTGAGAGAGGAGGTTTACCCGATATTAAGCGTTATCTCATTGCTATGATACGGGCATTTCCTTCCCCTCCCCCTTTACAGGCGACTTTTTCTTTTTACACCTCAGACTTTTTTTTCAAGGTGAATAGGCTCCCATTACCCTTCCTTGTTGCCAGTAGTGACGTACCATCTACATCCAGGCATTTACAGAACATTCAATCTCGACTTAGTAACTGTGTTACCGATGCTACGCCGTATTGACCCACAAGCTTGGGGAGTACTCCGACTTTCGTGTTTTTTTCAGCAGACCGACCCTGGGGAATCGACTGACATCTTTCGACTTTTTCCAGACCACACGTGGGCAGCAGTAATGAAGCTTCTAAAATTATTTGCCTTCGAAAGAACATTATCTAACTATCAATGACGGCTGCTGCATCACGAGTTCTTTTCCCGTCAACGTCTTTATCAGTGGAAAGTAGTCGTGTCTTTTTTACGAGTTCCCGTTCGTGGAGTCGGTCTGGGATCGTTTGAGGCAGCACTTTGGACTGGCACACTTTTCGTATCAGTTTGTGCGCTGCTTTTTAAATGATTCTACCGGCGAGGTAATTAAACCGGACCTAGCGATTGAGATCGCCTACATCAACAAGGAACTTTAGCTAGCCCGATGGCATCGATCGCAAGGACATCCACCAACACTTTCGGTCGTATGGAGGAAAGTGGCCGTTCAGCTTCGTTCCTTTTTACGTCTTGAATAGTCACGGCTAGGTCCGTATACGTTCAAGAAGCGCTTCACTAATCTAAGTGCTTATGTGAGGTCATCGGAGAAGACCGAACTTTCCATCTAACATTCCCGTTGGCCTTCTAATTCCTCGCCGATCGTAAACGGGCATCGTTTTTGAGGCGTTTGTATAAGTCGCGCAGCCCCGTATGGGCAGCTATTTACAGCATGTGCGCCTGGACGTAATGTTTAAGATCTTTTGATTAGGCATTCGCTAAGGCAACACCATCAGCCTCAGCTCCAACAGCGCATTACGAGTTCAGGTTGAAGCACACTGCATCAAACGCCTCTCGAAACATCAATAAGGTATTCGGTGTAGGCACCCTAAACGAACGTACTGTCCAACGTTGGTTCCGAAAATTCCGGGCGGGGGTGACGGACCTGGCAAATGAGCCACGCGGCAGACCGCCCAACGTGTTGAATGACGCTGATTTGAAGCGATCTGTGGAAGAGGACCCATCAAAAACTGGTCGGGACCTTGCAGGGGATCATGCTGTATCAGCTTCGACTGTCAGTAGACACCTTAGGACCATCGGTAAGGTGAAAAAGCAGGACAAAATGGGTCCCACATGAACTTACGAAAAACCAAAAAGAGCGTCGGTTGGAGGTGTGTACGGAATTGCTTTTGCGCCATGAAGAAGCGGGGATTCTTGATCGCATTGTCACCTGCGACGAGAAGTGGCTCCTATACAACAATAGGAAACGGTCAGCACAGTTGCTGCAAGCTGATGAACTCCCGCGACAGTTTCCTAAACCCCCATTGCACCCCAGGAAGCTCATGGTTGCAGTTTGGTGGAACATCCGTGTTGTAGTGCATTACAGCTTCCTGCAGCAGGGGGAGACGATCACCGCTGCGACCTACTGTCGTGAACTGCATCGTATGCACACAAAACTGTGTCAGCAACAACCTGCACTTGTGCATCGCAAAGGCGTCCTTCTGCTGCATGACAACGCGCGTCCGCACGTTGCACGAACGACCGTGCAGGCGCTACAGGCTCTGGGCTACGAGGTGCTTCCACAGCCCCCGTTCTCTCCCGACCTCTCCCCTACCGACTACCATCTTTTCCAGAGCCTGGATAATTTTCTCCGGAGGAAAGCATTCCTAACTCAAGCAGACGGGAGTTTATTGAGTCCCGTGACCATGGATTCTATCGGAGACAGCTCGAGCAGCTACCAAATCGTTGGCAACAATGTTTGGATTGCAATGGGGGTTATTTCGAATAGCACGTGTGAAGGTGTCCTTTCTAGAGGGCCATTAAAGATGACTTCTGCAATTTTCTCAAAATCTTTCAACGGGAAGGGTGTGATTAAACATTGTTTTCAGACTAATGTGGTATTGCTCTACAGGGTAACAATTGGAAATTTTTCTCTATGTGTAATAGTTTTCGAGTTAGCAATTGGATGACCTTAAATTTGGGGGTCAAGTTCAAATTTGCGGCAATGAATTCCCCATCCCCTTATTAAGTATAAACCACACTTATCAGATCTCGCCTACCTGGCAGCTTTGAGATATCTGCCATGTTACCAGATTTTTTGGACACCCTGTATTACAAAAATATTTACAATTTATTTAGAATACTGAAATTTGTATTTATAAGAATGCGTACGTAAATTTAATTACAAAATTACAAGTTTAAGTTATACGAGAGAAAGAGAGAGAGAGAGAGAGAGAGAGATTAAAATTGAGTAGTGAGTAGAATTTAAAAATGGTATTTACAGATGATTTACAAATTTTTTAATTAAAAAAGTTAAAGTTTAAGTTAAGTTAAAGAGAGCTGTTGAAAATAATAATAATAATAATAATAATAATAATAATAATAATAATAATAATAATAATAATAATGATAATAAAATAATAATAATAAACTTTATACTTTGTACTTTGCAAACCACCACAGATATTGCCACATTTCCTCACACAAGGAATAACATACATGGTACCAAAGTCACATAACACTACAGATCCCACACAATATCGACCTATCAATGCCTGCCTACACTTTACAAAATAATAACTGCCTGTATCGCAAACAAAATTTATACACACATAGATACAAACAACATTCTCACTGAGCAACAAAAGAGATGCCGTAGAAATCATATGGTTTGTAAGGAGCAACTCCTAATAGACAGTGTGGTCCTACAACAAACTCACAATAAACATCGACACATCCATGCAGCCTACATTGATTACAAGAAGGCCTTTGATAGTGTCCCACACTCATGTCTTTTATATACACTACGATTATATAAAATTAACCCTACACTTATCACATTTTTAGAAAGTACAATGCTGCATTGGAGAACTACACTACACCTCACACTCAACAGTGAAACCATCACGACTGACAAAATACAGATAAACCGGGGCATCTTCCAGGATGACTCACTGAGCCCACTCTGGTTTTGTCTTGCACTAAATGCACTTTCAAACAGACTGAACAGCACAACTTACGGCTACACAATTAAACACAATAAAAGCTGCCACTACACGATTTCAGACTTACTCTACATGGACGACATGAAAATCTACGCCTCCACACAAACACAATTGCACCAATTACTTGACATTACACAAACTTTTTTCCAAGAGACATACACATGCAATTTGGGTTGGACAAATGCAAAACCATTCACATTGAAAATGGAATAATCAGGGAAGGGGGCTTCACCTTTGATGAACCAGACCACATGGCTGCTATGGAAAATGACGAATTTTACAAATATCTAGGATTTAAGCAAGCCAAGCTTCTGGAGCACAAACATATAAAGAATACACTCACTAAACAATATCTTCATAGGCAAGAGACAATCTTATCTTATCTTATCTTATCTTATCTTATCTTATCTTATAAGCGGGTTGTCAGTCAACAGCCGAGGCAGTTGACCGCAAAGGCACTTATTCCTCTAAGGAATATTGCGCCAAACCCAAAAAGAAAACTTAGACCACCTAAAGGTAGCCAGATAGACTTAAAAAGCGAGTCAAGCTGCCTACGGGGTCCAAGTGGATATCTTCAAGAAAGGCTAAACCAACCGTGAAGTGACGAAAATGTGTCAGAGCGACACAGTCAAAAAGAATGTGGTAGGCCGTTTCTTCCGCCAAGCCGCACTTCGAACATAGTGGCTCTTCCCGAAGGATTCCCATTCTATGTGGATGTTTATGACCAGTAAGAAAACCAATGATGATCCGTACTTTGTTTCTATTAAGTTGTAAAATGTCTGATGTTAGACTAGGAGAAGATCTCTTAATCATGAGTCTGGCTTGCTTTTGATCGGTGTTATTATCCCACTTTTCCATCATTTCTTGATGAGAGATAATATTTATCTCCCTAACTGCAGTTTGTCTGGAAATACCGCAGAAAGGTTCAGGGCCAATAAAGGTAGACTTGGCACCCTGTTTAGCTAAGGTGTCTGCAACACCTTTATGTCCAGAAGCTTGTGAAAAGAAAGGTCCTGTAGGAGCTGACGACATTCCAGGGTAAGTTTAGAATTAACCCTAGAGGATTTGATGGCTTTAAGGGCCGCTTGACTGTCGCTGAGTATGAAGATACGACGATGTACATAGAGTTTATCTATACACATCTGCAGACAGTAAATAATGGCCAATATCTCAGCCTGGAAAACAGTGGTCCAATGACCCAAACGACGAAAACGGAGGGTTTTGGGACTGCCACAATATACACCCAGGCCCGATAGGCCGTGATGACGAGAGTCATCAGTATACCAGATGATGGCCCCCTTAGGGAAATGCCAACTCATCCCATCCGGCCCTGCCCCGGGGTCAATTATGACCTCGCTCGAGGGCTCAGGTAGGACCTGAGTAACTGTAATATCAGAAGGCATCTGAAGAATATGACTGGTTAGAACCTGGCTAATGAAAGTGTGAGACTTCACCCAGGGAAGTCCACCCATAGCCCTTGATAACTCAGTCTATATGAACTTTTCCTGGCTACACCTTCGATATATATATCAAGTGGAGTCAGAGAAAGTATAACCTCTAAAGCCTTGGTTGGCGTGGTAGAGACAGCACCAGTTATGCTCAAACATGCCAATCTTTGAAGAGAGGTCAGCTTGGCTCTAACGGTTAACTGCTCAGACTTACGCCACCAAATTAGAGCGCAGTATGTCAAAATAGGTCTGATCGCTGTGACATATAACCAGTAAATCATCTTGGGAGTAAGACCCCATGATTTACCAAGGGCTTTACGACAACGGTAAAGTCCAACTTTAACTTGATTAATTTTGTAATCAAGATGTTGGTTCCAAGTCAACCTACTATCGAGGATAACCCCTAAGTATTTGACTTCATTTCTCATAATGATCTTCTCACCGAATAGAGTTGGTATGAGATCATAAGAAATGGTCTCTCTTCGGCCTGTAAAGGGAACTAGAGTGGTCTTCGAGGGATTAACCCTTAGATTCCGCTCTAAACACCATGATTGAACTTATACAGAGCCGTTTGTACAAGATCACAAATAGTGAGCTTGTCGATCCCAGAAACGTAGATCAGGATATCATCTGCGTAACCCTGGGCATAAAAACCTTGGTCATTAAGAAAGGAAATGAGGTCGTCCACAACTAGGTTCTAAAGCAGGGGGGGAAGAATGCCATCCTGCGGACAGCCCCTGGAGGGACGAGCAACAATCCCCTCACCCAACAGGTCAGATACAATTATTCTATCCGCTAAGAGGACCTGAATCCAGTTGCGGATTAGTGGAGAAATTGCTTTGGCAATTAAAGCTTTAGCAATAGAGTCGTAGGAAGTGTTATCAAACGCTCCCTCAATATCGAGAAAAAAGCTAGAGCAAACTATTAATACTCCAGAGTTTTTTCGATCCTTATCACGAAATGGTGTAAAGCTACCTCCGTAGATTTGCCAGACTGATAGGCAAATTGATTAGCGTGAAAGGGACCAAGAGTCCCAAAATCTTCTCTAATTCGTCCATCAATAATCTTCTCAAGGCACTTAAGCACAAAGGAAGACAAACTGATGGGTCGAAAACTCTTGGCTAGGTCAGAGCAACCCTTACCGGTTTCGGTATGAAAATCAAGTTGACCAGCCTCCAGAGATTAGGAATATAACCAAGAGCTAAACTAGCCCTAAAAATTAAACACAGGATCGGCGAGATTACGTCTGATACTTGCTGGAGAAGTACCAGAATGATCTCGTCCGGCCCAGGTGACTTATAGGGATCAAAGGATTTAATTGCCCAAATGACCCTACGACGAGTAATTACTTCACCAGCAGCAGCCCACCCAGTCCGCGATGTCCTGACCATGGAGTCAAGATACACCGAATCCAACGGACCAATGAGCTCAGCGCCTGGGAAATGAGTTGTAATAAGAGTCTCAAGGACTTCTCTACTGTTACTGGTGAATTCACCAATAGATTTCTTGAGAGTGCCAACCATAATAGGTTTATCGCATCTCAAGAGTTTGTAGAGTCTGGCTCCTTACTCAGTCTTTTGGACTGATTCACAGAACTTCCTCCATGAAGTACGTTTAGCTGATCTAATAGCTTTATTATAATCAGCGAGGGCATTCTTATAAACCTGCCACTCATTAGTCTTTTTAGCTTTCTTAAAAAGCTTCCTTATTCTTTGTCTCTGTAGAGAGAGATCATGGTTCCACCAAACACACTGGGATCTACATCTCTTCCTCAACAGAGGACAGTTGTTATGATACGATTGTACCAGGGCCTGCTGTAACCCATTTACACAAAGCTCCAGGTCAACAGTATCATTGATTCTGGTTGGAAGACTGGAAATCGCGATATTGAACCCAATTAGTCCGCTTAGGGTCCCTAAACGTTCTATCCCAGTCTGTACCAGTAATAAAAGAAAAATGGATATGCTGATGGTCCGCCATAGAAGGTTTCTCATCTAATGCCATTTTCTAATCCATTTCCACAAAGTGGAAGAACCAAAAGTAACATCAATCACCTCCCTTCTTACTGCAGTAATGGAGGTTGGGTTATTATCTTGATTAAATATATCTAAATTATTCTCTAGGGTAAAATCGAAAAGGAGTTTACCTCTGAGATTTGTGTCGGTACTGCCCCCAAGGTGTGGTGAGCATTGGCATCACATCCAACGACGATCGCCACCTTGTGAGAAGTCGATGTTTCCCATATTCTCTTGATATCATCATTGATGGGAGAAGTTTCCTCGTATGGAAGGTAGGCCGAGACAAACATTATGTCACGATCTAAACCGTCCAAACGAAGGGTAATTTTCGCCACTGCTAAGTCTCTAGAACACAAATGATACATAGGAAGTGCGTTAATACTGTTTTTAATCAACAGACAAGCACGGGGAGATGAACAATTAAAATCATAAATTAGTTTACCTCCACAGTTAGACAAATTGAAAATCCAGGGCTCCTGAATCAGAGCGATTTGTATGTCCTCAGCTAGGAAAATGTTGTTGAGGTTGGCGACGGCCAGTTTCTTATGCTGAAGATTTGCTTGCAGGCACTTCAGCATTAGATGATGTCTTATCAGGTGGTTTCCCTATAACCTTAGCTTGGATCTGGGACAGTCCAATGTACAAAAGCCATTTCCTGTCTCTCAGAATCCTCGCATCTAGTTCAGGGATGGATAACACAATGGTTACTCCTTGATCCTCAAGTTTGAGGTTAAGGATACCCATTGTGTGGGCGATATGTCCTTATTCTGGATATCAATCCTTTTCAGGATATCCATACCAGAATATTTCTTGAACATCACTGGAAGTTTCAAGATAATCTTGGTGGTTTTGACGATTGTCTTCGCCTCACCAACCAAGAGAACCTGTCCTTCCCAGGGAGTGATACACTTGACTATAGTAGTCAGCCAATCAGCTGTGTCTTTGTCGGCACAGAGTAAGATTATAGCTCCGGCCTCCAGACGACAATATTTAAATTGGGGTCCTGTGCCAGAAGGCATGTTCCCCATATGATTCATCAGTAGCTCTTAGAAGGCCTCCAACTGCTGCTCATTGAGCTGCTTGTCTGGATACCCTTCCAGAACTACTGCCATTTTACTACTGCCATTTTGGTTGATGTTAGAGCTTCGCAAAAGATCCCAGTTTTGGGTTTTTTGCGAAGCTTCTTGCCATCTGATGAAGGAGTGTTACCCACTGACCGAGGTCTTTTGGTCGGGGTGTGCACCTCCCTATCAGATGGCTGAGGGCCGACCTTAACCGTTGTGGCCTTAGTGCCCTCCAACCTTTTCTTTCTGGATTTACGGCGTTCTGCCGCCCCAGAAAGTTATTTGGATAGAGGTTTGCCACTGCCCTCACCCGAGGTCTCCCGCTCTACAGCAAGTGGCGCCTCAGGTTTGGGAGTGGCAAACTTATCAGTGTCAGATGACACGACTGAGGTCAATACAATCTCAGTGGTGACATCTGTAATGTCCTGATTCCCTGAAGGGTCCTCAGGTAAGGTAAAAATCTTACTTTCCATAAAAGGTAGTAGGAACGCAAGATTGACGGTCCATCCTGGGAGTGCCTGCATGCCAGGATAAGGCAAAATACTCCTGAATGTCGCCAAGTAGACAGGAGGCTCCGTGAGAGACACTTCATCCGAAGTGCCATCCACCCATCGGCACGGGTCGCATGACACCTTGGATTCGGGAGTTGGTCTGCGTCAGCTTATTGGTTATTCGGGGATGTCCCGAGTTTAACAACCTAGGATTTCCGGCTACCCGCCACCTGCCGACGCACCCAATAGCCGCTCAAGCCTTGGGAAGAGACAATACTTAAAACGTATTTAAATTCCAGAAATTTAATCAAGGCCATCAATACTTATGCCACGCCAATACTCTCCTACTCCTTTGGAGTCATACGGTGGACACACACAGATCTTGAAGGACTTGAAAGGAAACAACGCAAACTGCTTACAAAGCACAGAAAGCACCATCCACACGCAGCTATTGAAAGACTAACCCTTTTAATAGAGGGAGGCGGAGGTCTTATTGATATAATAGATCTACACCAGAAACAGACTCAGTCACTCAGAGAATTCTTTTACTCTAAACAACACACATCACCAGTACACAAAGCAGTCTGCATGGCTGATACAAAATACACACCTTTGAATCTGAACAGCGTGCAGAACACCCATAACATCCCTACAACATGCACTAAACTTCAATCATGGCTCGGAAAGCAACTCCACGGTAGACATCCTTCTGACCTCAACCAGACACACGTCGACAAAAAAGCGTCGAACTTTTGGTTGAGTGAAGGGAGTCTCTTTGGGGAAACTGAAGGAACCATGATTGCCATACAAGACCAGTTATTAACATTAAAAGCTACAGAAAAAATATTATCAAAGATTCGACTGATGGGTCTTGTAGGAAATGCCATATCGCAGAGGAAACCATCCAACACGTCATATCTAGTTGCAAAATACTCACGCAGACAGATTATTTACACAGACATAACCAGGTAGCCAACATCGTACATCAACATCTAGCTAAGATACACAAGCTAAGGGACCTCTATATTCCATACTATAAATATATCCCAGACACTGTCTTAGAGAACACCACACATAAACTATATTTTGACAGAGCTATAATCACTGACAAAACTATCCCTCATAACAGACCAGACATTACACTAGTAGATAAGCAAAACAAAGTGACTTACATAATTGATATCTCCACCCCAACACACACACAATTTACAAAAGACATACACGGACAAAATCACTAAATATACGGATCTTGCACACGAAATAAAACGCCTTTGGGGAGTTAACAGAGTACACATTGTTCCTATCGTTCTTTCTGCCACTGGGGTTATTCCACACTCACTACAAAACATTAACTTATATAAAACCTTACAGAAAGCCACAATTCTAAACACCTGTCACATAGTAAGGAAATTCCTACACCCAAACATCAATGCTCCCACGAGTGCGTAACTTTCCCTCCCTCGCATTTGAGTCCCTTGGGCTTTGCCCTCTTTTGGGTCCGCCTCTGGGATTGGCTTCCGGACTTGATCCGAGTTTGGCTTCCTCAAACAATGACAATAATAATAACATAAGAAACATACCTGTGCTGGATTACAAAGAAACAAATTACACAAATTTGCTGGATTACATACCTGTGCTTGTGTAATTTGTTTCTCTGGCTGGATTTTTTTTATTTACAGTATTTACAAGTTATTTTGTTTTTTATTTACAAATTTTTACAATACAGTAAAAATAAAAAAAGTATAGGTACATACAGTATTTTCTGGCTAGACTAGACATCTTCATAAGAATCACTGTTTTTTTGTTGTTTTTTTTAATTCTATCCCACAGTAACCATACGGGAAGCTCATTGCAAAACTCCCGGATCTTCTGTACCGTTTTTCGTTCGTACATCTGTATATTTTATTGGTTGGTTTATTGTGTAAAGTGGCTGCCACTTTGTTACGTACAAGGTTCCAGAAGTGGTAAAGCCAACTGCAGTGGGCTACAACTTATGCAAATCAGTCCAAGGTACGCCTTAAAGGCAAACCACACAGTTTTGTTTTGTTTGCAAATGAAAATTCCACAATGCCAGGTGGTACACATTTAAATCCAGCAGAAGTGAGAAAAAGCTTACTTTCTGAAAGGATAAGGGAAATCATACAGATATATTGCAGCAAAAATGGAACGATCTGCTGATGCCATTCAGAATATCTTCAAAAAAGGTGACCAATATGGGAAAACAAAAGGAGTGGATGAAAGCCAAAACTGACAGAAAGAGCCAAGAGGGAAATTTTCGATCTAGCAAGCAGAAAGGAACGTCGACAAGTTTAATTGCGAGTGAAATAGGTCCTGAAGTGTTACATGTTATTGTGGCAAATGTATTGAAAAACAACAAAAATATTGCATACATCAAACTTCAAGCCAAACCAAAGCTGACTGCGAAACATAAACAAGCGAGGCTGGAATGGGCCAAAACACACATGGACTGGAAGGATAAATGGAGCTGTGTACTTTTTTCCGATGAGAAAAATTTCAATTTAGATGGGCTAGATGGTAATAAGGGATATTGGCACGATTTAAGAACGGAGCCTAAAGAACATTTCAGTAGGAAAATGGGTGGTGGTGGTGCTGTTATGGTTTGGGTTGTATTCGGCTCGGGTGGTAAGACAGATCTTGTTACAGTGAATTGAAGTTGGACTCTGAAGCGTACCAGGAGATGTTGTATAATCACTTGATACCCTTTGGCCCTTTAATTGGGGGGAACTCTTGGACATTCCAACAAGACAATGCTCCATGCCATACATCGCACTTAACAAAACAGTGGTTTGGAGAGTAAGAAATAACTGTCCTCGACTGGCCATCCAGAAGTCCGGACCTAAATCCGAAGGAGAATGTGTGAGCAACGTTAGTACACCTGATTTATACAAACAATAGGCAATTTTCACATGTCAATGATTTAAAAGTGGACATTTATCATGCATGGGACAAACTGAAGGGCACGCAGTTAAAAAAAATTAGTTGAAGGCATGCCTGATCAAGTATTTAAGTTATGACCTCGTGGTTAGTGGAGGCCACAGTTTAAAAGAAGAGGACAGGTAAAAGCTCCGTTTTCCTAAAAAGTGTCAACGCAATTTCAAGGTGTTCACCAACCATGTTTGAGCCATGAGCATCAAGGAGAAAATCAAGGACTGCAATTATATTTAATGTTTATTTATGAGGCTCTACTAGAGAGTAGAGTGGTCTTTATTTGAGATAAGTATTCTATTTTTTTCCAAGATAATCAAAACCAAATAAAATACTATACAGTTCTATTATTTCAGCATTAAATTCCAACGCAGCATTGTACACAGTTTAACAACGCTTAAGAAGTCAGTGGGTCAAAATCAAACTTTGTGTAGCTCGCTGCGATCGACCATTTTGGTTCCACATTCGATCCGGAAAGGGTTAAAGTCCATGATCATCGATTCTGCAAAAATAAAAATACAAATATAAATGACAGAGTGTGCTCTTGGAAGCATAATCCACACTCTTGCCTGTTTTTCAAAATGTTCCTGGTCGTTCGAGTGCACGCAACAGCGCCTGTCCATCAGAATTCCACCATCCGTTTAAATAATTCTGATTCTTCCCATCCAGACATCTCAATAATCAATAAAAACATCAATAATAATTAATTGCAATTAATCACTATATGCAATCATACTTCAAATATCATATGCCTCGACTGCCAAACTGCTTCCGCCTTCGAATAAGGCTTATGCATCCAAACCATCCAAATGCTACCATATTCATAATGGAACGTCAAACGCTTATTACGGTTTAGTTAATTTACATCCTTAAACAGAGCATAATTACAATAGTTTACACATCTAATCCTTCTCGTAATATAACACAAACCCCACATCCTTAAGCCCGCTCACTTTTCTTTTGGGTATCAGCTTACTACAATGAATGCTTTTGACATCCTTATATTTGATGCCCAACAATTCCACGTAGCCGCTATTCTGGGTGCCAGCAATGCGAAATGGCCTCAAAGGCTTATTAATTTGTTTCACCCTTCCGAGGCTTCCGAGATTATACCATTTTTATAATCTCGGAAGCCTCGACCCTTCATACCATTTTTATAGGATGATGGGTTTTCACCCTACCCCATTCAATAAAAAATGGCTCACCACCCTCTCATTTCTGTTTGACCCAGATGCCAGCTTGCTCGTCGCAGAACAATGGAAATTTATATTCCGCAAGACAACGATCCCTAACATTCCTTCGTAAGGGCGTCCGTCCAATGAATAAATAAGAAAAGTTTATATGTCCTTAAGGTACATACCCTGTATGAGTACGCTTAGCCTTACACCTTTTTCCACATTCATAATTGCCCCATTGACACTTTTTACTAGTAAATTGGCTGGATAAGACTCCACATGCGGTAGTTTTTTTGCAGGCTTCTTCATCGATGAAGGATACTTGCGATCCAGTATCAACAAGCATTCTCAACTGCCTCCCCTGAATCTCCACTATCAGCCTATACAATTTCTCCTCGTCACAATTTAATTCAATGACGTTTAGAGCCCATATAATGATTCTTCGCTGGTGTATTCTTCAAGGAACAATTTCGTACCATGTGCCCTTCTTCATTAGAAAAGAAACACTTAAAAAACGAAAGCTTGAATGTCACGAGGTCAGTTTTTGTAGGTCAGTGACTTGAGCTTGCAGATTGGCCTTCTTATCGGCTGATTCCCCATCAACTCAAGTTGTTGTTGCAGACCTTCCCACATCTTGCTTCTTAACCTGGGCACCTGGCCCGTTTAGCTCCTGCACAGAGTAAGATTCCGCTGAGGAGTTCCTTCGTCAACGGTAGGGATTCCAACGAAAAACCAAAGCAGGCGCGAATATAGTAGTCATAAGAACCCTGAACTATTAACAGAGACGTTTCAGTACTGCAATGCCGACGTCCGTGTTGTGTTTGTATTGTTAAAAATTACAATTTTTTCCTATAAAATCAGTTTTTTTTTAGTTATTGACACGTCCAAGGAATAAGTCAAGGATGTTATAGACACGAGGAGAGAGAAGTATTTGAACTGTATGCCACAAAAAGTCAAATATAGAGTACGAAGGTAAGGTGAATTGCCAAAGTGAATCATTTTTATATATTTAATTTCGACTTGAAAGAAGATTTTATCCATTCATATTAACCCAAATAAATGATTAAATAAAGCTGCCAAATTTAAATTAGTTTACACAATCATATTAATAATTTCTGTAGTGTATAATACTCACATAACATCTTCAGTTAAAAAGCCTACGCTAACAGAATATACTTCTTAATCTATTCAAAATTACACTTTTAATAAGCTATATTAACAAATAATTACATACAACCTGTGACAATAAAGTTCGGTGAATGACGTCAAATTGCTAACGGTCGTAAGAGTGCACCATCGTCGTATCCTGCCCCAAACAGGTCGAGACATGTTTAAACAAATTTGAGAGAATCAGCGCTGCGAGTGTGTTTATTGTGTTTAAACAGGACATTGAAGAGAGAAGGCGTAGTACGCGCGGTCGAAACCCAAAATGGATCAGCGAACGAAAGAGACTCATGAAATGATGACAACAGTTTACAAAGAAAGTGCCATTACTTTGAAGTGTGTTTATGAGTGGTTTAAACGGTTCCGAGGAGGCCGGAACACCGTAGAAGACGCCCCCCAAAGTGGCCAGACATCCAACGTAATGTTACGACCCAACTGAAGGCTATCCCTAAAAACGACTACGCCAGGAGTTTCCAGGACTTGTACAGGCGTTCCCAGAAGTGCATTACCATCGACGGGGATTAATTTGAAGGATAGTAACTGCTGTTTCATGTAAGCGAGCAATCCACTCTCAATATGCCATCATTCACCGAACTTTATTGTCACAGGTTGTATATAAAAGTTCAGTTGAAGTGTGATAAATCTAATTTATATGGGCTTACTTGAATAATTAAAGAATTATTATTGAGTGGCAGGACGTGCATATTTTAGTATTTATATTTTTGAGACCGACGTTTTCTCATTTTATGAATATTATAAGTGTATTAAATTGAATTTACAAATGAAATTACTTTGCAGGAATTTTTAACTGGTTTATAAGTACATTAAAAAACCTTTAAAATAGTAAATAAATCATTTAGCTATTGTGTTATTTATACTTTTCATATATACCATATAAGGAGAGAAAAAGACTTGCGAATTGGTTAAATTTTTGAATGGTGAGGCAATACTATATTCCTAAAGAAACTATTTTTAAACTATTTATAAATATTAATACTGCACGACGAGCATGAAATTGCTGATAAAAAATAAACAGCAAACGGAAATGGAAGATAGAAAGATTTTTTCAGGTTATTTCCTTCAAAAAATGAAAAGGAATTGTTAGGCTTGAGATAAAAGGTAAGACAAATTTCGAGGCGGAAAGAAGTCAGATTTCACCCTCAATCTATCCTGGGCTAAGTGGAATGCAGTATAACGTTAATGAAATCAAGAATCTTGTTCTTAAATTATGGAAATAACATTCTAAAATGCCTAATGAGAGAAATAAATAACGCAATTTTTTAAGAAGGGCAATCTTCGCTCTCTCTTAATGAAACGCAGATTTGTCATTAGTTTAAAAAAAATCATGAATTTTTTAAGGATTCATGATTATTTTTTTAACTCTTTGCGATATTTTTATCTGTCCACGGGAGCCACAAATTAGAATAAAATAGTAAATGCTGGATTTCTCTTTTTTTAACAGTATTTTAAACTAGTCTTCTTGAATTCTAGTATCTATACTTTTATTATACTGAATTGATTTCCTCTGTAGCTTGTAAGAAAATCTTTTGTACGCATTCTTTGAATTGTTGGATGAGAAATCTTTTAAAATCACTCGTTGGGACGTGGACATGGAGGTCAAAATACTGCATTAAAAAAATCAAAAATCATGTAACCTATTCAAGTGAGAAACCCTTTCGTGTCCAGAATGTAAATGTACTAAGCAAGAGGAGCGAGAAGAGAGCAGAGGAAAAATCTTCAAACATCCGCTTTTAGAAATGCACCATATAATCACATATAATTTTAATTAAATTAAAGATCAAAGTATTAATAATCGCTTAGCATATCTAAAAATTTCCAAAATGAATTCCAATTTCGTAAAATTAACGACAAACACTCATTAAACGTAGCTACAAATGATGTCAGATTATCACGACGAAAAGTGAATTATTGTAGCGAAGTTGGTATCCTCTTTGAGATCGTCGAGGAAATCTGCGATGGTTTAACTGGTATCACGCAACATGATACAATAATCTAAAAGATATGAAGGCTATTACCAACATGCGGTGCCACAATGCATGCAGCCGTTATCTCAACGGAACAAGTTAAATCACTGTTTCAAAAATCATCACGGTGGCTTGACTTCATCAGACTGTTTCTCTGGGCTTACCTAAAAGAGCGGATATATGGCAATAATCCCTCTTCTTTTATAGATTTAATGCAAAACATCGGAGAGAATCAACACGGTTTCTGAGGACGTCGTTTCTGAAGATCCACGTAGCTGCCCGTAATGAAGTGAATTTTAATCAGCAGAAGACGCAGAGTAGGTTCCATAAAACTTTCATGAAGTTCTCCTAATTTGTCTCTGAATTAAGGTTAACTTTTTAGATAAAGCGATTTTTAAATTGCCCTGTACAGTGGACTCCCGATTATCCGCGGCAACCGCCAATAAGTGAATTCCGCAGATTATCCGCAAAATGGCTGAAAAAGGACACAAGTCAACACGAAATGATTTTGAACGATTTTTATTTACAGCAGAGAACTTACACTATTTCTGTATTTACAAGATTTTACTGTAAAACCAATATTAAATATGAAAAATTACTAGTTAAAAATTCCTATCCCCGCCTATCAATGCTATTATAATTTATTGAATTTTTTTGAATGAATTGCGTTTATCTTAATATATAAAGTGCTTCGTCAGTCTGTCATATCACGCAAATCCGGACTTTTCATTGGCAAGTGAAACAAGTGACCGAGGCCAACGAGAGACAGGCCAGGACACTCAAAAGTCACCTGACCATCGGGGTCCGGGCAACAATTTATCCTTCATTCTCTTCATCTTGGATTTTAACAATCGGTATTTTTTCGTTTGTTGGAAACAATGAAGGATGGATTGTTTCCCGGACCCCGATGATCAGGTGACTTTTGAGTGCCCTGGCCCAACACCACCTAAAGAGAAAGCCTGAGCGTGAAAATGTCATACATTGTTACATCATGATACGAAGTCATAATTTAGAGCTTATTATTGGTAGAAATGCGATTAAAGATGACTTTTTCTAGTGATGTAACAATGTATGAAATTTTCGCGCTCAGGCTTTGAGTAGAGGTGGTGTTGCCTGGCTTGTCTCAGCACCTCCTAGAAAGAAAGCCAAACAACTGAAACGTCATACATTGTTACATCATCATATTTCGACCATTGTTAACCGCATTTCTACCAATGATAAACTTTAAATTTGGTCGACTTATGATGATGTAACAATGTATGACTTTTCAGATGTGAGGCTTTCTTTCTAGGAGGTGTTGCCTGTCTCTCGTTGGCCTCGCAAGTGACGCGAGGCTAACGAGAAATACAGGCTCCGGCACTGAAAAGTCACATGACCAAGATAGGTCTATTAACAATCCAACCTTCACTGTTTCCAACAAAGGGAAAAACACTGATTGTTAAAATACAAGATGGAAACAATGAAAGTTACATTGCTAATAGCAATGACGTATATTAAAGATAGACTCCGAATCCTATTGTTGTAACTTGAAGCAAATTGGGAAGCTCCATGCCCAGAACTGTCATGGCTGAAAGTGAGAGAAGATGATACAAAACACATGGCTAAACACGAGAGTAGCTGATTAATAATTCTTTCACACGCCGATCACGGAGTGATAAGTTTATCTTTTCGTTTACTTTGTATTTGAAGTATTTTATTATATTTTAGAAACAATTTTTCGATCATGATTTCAATTTCAATTTCGTTTCGATTGTCTTTCAGTAACGTATTTTCATTTTAGTTACGTATTTTTGATTTATTTTTGTGGAAAATGATTCTTGATCCTTTTTCGTGTCTGTTTGTACAGTCGTACGCAGAACAACTTTGAATAATGGTTTTGAATTAATAATTCCTTGGGGCCCAAAATCTTCAAAAACAAAGCAGCCAGACAGCTAATTACTCCACGGCTCACTCCTGCCCAGAACTATCATGGTTCAATTTGCTTCACTTTTTGCCGCTGTTAACAATAGGATTCGGAGTCTATCTTTAATATACGTCATTGGCTAATAGACCTATCTTGGTCAGGTGACTTTTCAGTGCCGGAGCCTGTCTTTCTCGTTAGCCTCGCAAGTGACGCAACAAAGTAAACAATTAAAAATCTCTTTTATTTTTAACAATAATAATATAACACATAACACAGTGTTAATTGATATTAATTAAACTGCTTTATCACACAATGTCGTTAAAATTAAACTGCTTTATCACGAATTTCGTTAAAATTTTCGAAGTTTCAAATTCGGAGTTTTCATTGGCTCTTCAGACCAGTGACCAATAGTAAGTCGTCATCTACTTCAATTCTACGTGTGGGAGATTCGAAAATAGCTCAATAATTGTTTGATGCATGTAATAACTATTTGTAAATGAATATCTGTTAATATTGTTATGGCGCCGACGAAGCGAAAATTTCAAACAATCGCGGAGGTTGAAGAAGTCGACAGGACCGAAAAAGGCGTTTGATTACGCGTCGAGCGGCTATACGACGTCTACAGAAGGCGCACGAGGAAACCAAAACTCCAGAGGAACAGAGGGGCCGACATGAAGCGCGTGTACGCAATGCAGCTGCTCAAGGCGCTCATCGAGAGCGCATGACGGAAGTTAAAGTAAATCTCCAACGTTCACAAGACGCTGCGGCTCACGCTGCTCGAAGAAAGTAGATGTTTCGGATTGTCAACACAGTTTGCTTCAACAACGAAGCAGCAGAGCTCAGGTACACGAAGCTGTTGCCAAGTATCGAAGATATCCAGCCTTGAACTCGATTGGCCACTTGGTTGCTGTATGTTCTCACTCCCGCTCTCTCAAGTTTACGGGCGAAACTTCGGCAATATGTTGTTTGAACGGAAAAGTCATTATTGCTTCTCCAAATGAGGTACCGCATGAACTGGCTCAACTGTGGTCGAATCCCAGATTCATGAATTGTATCAGGGCGTACAATAGCGTTTTTGCCTTTACGTCGATGGGTGCGTCAGTTTATTTTATTACCAAAAATACCGTTACAGGCGACTGATAATTTTGTGGAGCTCAGATATCGACAATTTCC
Organism: Rhysida immarginata; assembly: GCA_023313115.1. Taxonomy (NCBI): domain Eukaryota; kingdom Metazoa; phylum Arthropoda; class Chilopoda; order Scolopendromorpha; family Scolopendridae; genus Rhysida; species Rhysida immarginata. Next base: position 184,504 of record JAHWFO010066382.1, read on the forward strand.
CAGCTTATGCAATGACTATTAACATGTCCCAAGATCAAACCTTAAACAACATTTGTATACAGGGTGTAACTAAAGATGTGTTACAAACTTTGGGGAATGATAGAACTGGTCAAAATAAGCATTTTTTGTTCTATGAACATTGGTCCACAACTGCATCGTTTAAGAGTTATAGCCACTGTTCAAAATGACGTCTTCAGCATCAATGCAGGCTTATGACACACCCCTTTCTGAATTATGGTATGGTCATGTAAATTTTTAAAGTAACATGACCACACCATCACATTACCATGCAAGAAGATCCTGCACACTAAAAAATCTAACGTGTGTGATCGCATCCGGATATGGACTACACTTTTAACGAGTGCACTGACATGTTGTTAGTGTACGGTGCTGCAGACGGTAATGGAAGGGCTGCTTGTCGTCTATACAGACGGCAGTTTCTACAACGTCGTCAGCCAGCTCACACAATGTTTGCTCGGCTTGTGCGACGTCTACGAGCAACAGGAAGTGTAGCTGTGATGCGTGGAGAGCATGGTCGCGCTCGCACCCGTCGTACCGCTCAATTCGAAGAAGCTGTGCTTCGTAGAGTTCACGAAAGACCAACATGTAGCAACCGTGCGCTTGCACACATCATGAACACAGATCACATGTCTGTTTGGCGAGTTCTGCATGACCAACTGTTTCATCCGTTTCGTATGCAACGAGTGCAAGCATTTGGAGCTGCTGACTTTGCACCACGTATGGCATTCTGCAGATGGTTTCTTGCACGTTGTAGAGAGGAACCAGCATTCCCACAGCAGGTGCTGTTCACTGATGAAGCAACCTTCACCAGGGAAGGCATTTTCAACCACCAGAATATCCATGTTTGGGACCGTATCAACCCACATGCCATTTCGACAAGGCGCTTCCAGCAATGATTTTCTGTCAACGTGTGGGCTGGTATTGTTGGCAATCGCCTCATTGGGCCGTACATTCTCCCAGCTCGTATGAATGCGTCTTTCTTCAGGAGGTGCTGCCTGAACTGTTGGATGACATACCTCTTAACATCCGTCAAGTAATGTGGTTCCAACATGATGGTGCACCTCCACATTTCTCACAGCATGTCCGGGCCTTCCTCACTGATACGTTTGGCGATCGTTGGATTGGACGGGGTGGTCCAGTTACACCATTGGATTTCTTTGTGTGGGGCCACCTAAAGTCCCTGACGTACGAAACAATGGTTAATTCGGTGGAGGAACTCATCGCACGATTGGCTGTAGCAGCAGACAACATCAGGGACTCCCAGCAGATGCTGCAACGGGTGTCTTGCAACGTACAGCGACGACTGCAAGCCTGCATTGACGCTGAAGGGCGTCATTTTGAACAGTTGCTATAACTGCTATAACCGTGAACGTAGCCACTGCGTTTTATAATTAGTTCTGTTCAGTTCCAACCAGAATTCCAAGTCAAACACAGAGAAGAAAGCGAACGGGAATAAGTCAATTCTCGAGAAGGGTCCGGGAAGCGTTTCATGCAACTTTTCTTTACTAATATTAACCAAAGTCTTAATTACATTTGCTTCATTGGTCGAGGTACTTTGTAAATTATTATTTGTGGTAATTGTCTCGTCCATGTCGCTCTTTTCGTCATTGCACGTATGGTTTATTAACATTGCATTCACTTCGTACAGGAATGGTCCAATTCAAAACTGTTGCCACACTATTGACAGTTCAGAATTGCTAAAACATCCAGGTAAGCCGCAGACGTTATGATTCCTGCTACTAGGATAAGTTGGCACAATCTATGCCATGAAAATGACCCTCTACTAAGACATCTTCACAGTGAGCACTACGTAGTCAGGCATGAAGCGTTCTTCGGGGATCCGCCAGATGCAAAACCAACCATCTGACTGCCGTTGCATGTACCGATATTCATCACTCCATAAGGGATGTTTCTATTGTTCCATGGTCTAATTTCGCGGAGCTTTACACCATTTTAAATGTAGCTTCTCATTGATTCTGCTAATGTGGGACTTAAGATGGAAATCTATGGTCCTCAGTTCTCAACGAATGGTAATTGTACTGGTGGTACTTGAAATGGCATTTCGCAATTGTTTCAGCTTGAAATGCCATTCGATGATTTGCAGCTTGTATTTTTTGGCCTTCCATTTGGCGGTTTCACTAATATTGCTCCTTGAGATTTCCACTTCATAATTATGTCACTTACAACTGAACGGAATATTTGCAGCGACAGATACTTACATCCTATGATGGTACCACGTTGGAACTCATTGGGCTTTGTTGAGCGACCTTACTGCATTAGTATGAATCACAAATGACGCCAAGGACACGTTTTTATTTATATTATTACTTTGGATATCCCAGACATGTAAATTAGGTCATGCAACATTGTTCTGGACGTGTGTCAGAATTTTTTTATCATATTGTGTAGTATTCAATTAGTCAAACTTGATACATTTAAATTTGATTTTAAGAAGCCTAATAAGCATAATTATTTAGACCAGTGTTTCTCAAACTTTTGGAGCTAACTTGGTTGCAGAAGTTTATACTCAACTGGTCCGGAGCATCCCTCGAGAACGAACCCCTACACTGCGTGTCCTTACTTTACCTGTCCTCAGTATCTGGAAGCTATTAAACGCGCAGTTTACAATTGTGGCTTGTGTACATATTCCACCCATTTGGCTGAAAGAGTAAAAAAGAAAAAAAAACCGGTAGCAGAGGAGTCTGGCGGTCATCTAATGACTAATTCCAAGAATACTGGAATTTTGGACATGGCTAACCTCTCAAAAGCTTAGTGTTAACTTAGTACTGTATATAACTTATACAGAGTGATTCTGAAAAAGTGTGTATAACTTAAGCAATGATAGAGGTGACCAGAATGAACATTTTCTTTAAATACAATGTGAGTCCGAATTTGAACACTAACTGAGATATGAACAGAAATAAAAATGCCGCCACCGAGATCAACAAGTTAATAATTCAGGTTCTGCAACGCCTAGAATAATACCCTGTTGTTTTTAGAGAAATAACAGGGTACATAAAGCTGTGTATACCGTTAAAACTTGATCGTATTCCAACGAGTAGTTTCCGAGTTACACATTCAAAATCGTAACTATGCTCACATGCTAGTAGTAACCAGCATGTGTTACGATGTTGAGTGCGTAACTCGAAAACTACTCGTTGGAATTCGATCAAACTTTAACGGTATGCCCTATTATTCCTCCAAAATTCATTATTCTATGCGTTGCAGAACCTGATTTATTAACTTGTTGATCTTAGTGGCGACATTTTTATTTCTGTTCATATCTCAGTTAGCGTTCAAATTCGGACCCACATTGTATTAAAAGAAAATGTTCATTCTGGACACCTCTGCCATTGCTTACAGTTATACACACTTTTTCAGAATCACCCCGTATAACATATCGCATCGAGTGCTTTAAAATATTTTTTTTATCCATGTTGCTGCAAATTCTACAGTATCTTACATAATCTCATTCCTTACAGTATATCTTGCTTTCCTAATTAGTTTGAGCAGAAAGAATAATCTGAATACTTCAATTTCACATATAAAGGCTTATAATGTATCAGTAAAACTACTCTTTCAAAATACTTTCAAAAATACTTTCAAATCGTATTTCCATGTTGAGCTTGGCGCTCTTCATAAATTTATTTAAATTTGCTGATTTCAAGTAATGGAAGGAAAAAAAATCCGCGACCTGGATTCAAATCAGGAACCAAGATATCACGCTCGTCGCCTTTTAACTCCAATTTTCTTGTATTAATTCCTGATTTCATGTAGCTTAACTTTTTCCTTGTATTTTGATACGAAAACTTTAAGGCCATTAATACAGTGAATATAGAAACACGATATGGCCAGATTTTATATAATGTATGACATAAGAGTGTAAGACGACAAAACCGACAAAGTGGAGAATACACTTCAAGCCAAAAGTGTATCATTACATAATGCAGATAAATCAGCTATGTTACATTGCAAATGAGTAAAAGTAATTTTTTTAACATCCTTGCAAAATAGAATGTCATCGGTGCAGAATGTCACCAGAAACAGAGGGAAAATATTTAATGGCTTTTTTTTTTATTTTTATAAAAATGTTGTAGCATATACTTCAAATTATATAATGGCAGGAGAATAATTAGTATTATATAATAAATGGGAATAAAACCGACAAAACACATTAAAAACACCATTAAATGAGTGATGCACATTTATCATTCGTCGACAAAAAATAACTACAGGAAATTACAAAAAAAAAATATTAACAGTAACAAAACAAACAAAATAAAAATAAAAATAAAAAAGCAAAAACAGTAAACAATCTATCAGACACATGAACATATTGTTATATGACAAAGCTTATTACAGTAACACAAAGCAAGCCATTATGTTTTTAAAACAATAAATTTCAATTTAACAAGAAAATATTGAAACAAATAAAATGCTTCCGATAGGAAACATAACAATAATGGAAAAAAAATATACGTACATAACAAAGCACTGGATATAAAAAATAGGCGTCATTCGTTATTAAACTAACATACAAAAACCATATTGATGTGAAGTGACAGAAGAATTTCATAAGTTCCACGTGGTTGTGAGTGTGTTGTAACGAATAGTTTCCTTGCAGTCATTGATCCGAACTCTTATTTTTGTGCGATCGTGTATAATAATAGTTTCTGGGATAATCTGTCCAACGAAAATTGGAGCGGGGGTGTCCAATTAAGCTTCCTATTTCAAACGTTAGCATTGTTGCCTAGAAAAAATAATAATGCCTAACAATTGAAATTGGAAATTAAAACACGTCCACTCCAACTTTTGTTGGACAGGCTTTCGTCATATATATAGGAAATTAAAATAAAAGACAAAAGTCGCCGTTACTTGACGAATGATTGATAAAAAAGCCACGCTTGACGTTTTGAAGGGAGAGGCGATTCGTACAATACAGACGCCGAAATAAAGGACTCATGCGAAATCTTTTGTCTAGTGCGCAAAAAGAGCGCTTCGCAATAAAAGATCACACGTGAAAACTATAATAAATAAAATGTTTTGAAAAAGAAAATGAAAAATAAACGAAGAGACGGAAAGAACGTAGACCAGCGTTAACGAAATTGTTTGGATGGGTTTTTCATGACATGATCAATGAGAATTCAAGAAATGTTATTCTGGGAAACTTACCGAAAAAAAAATCAACTATCGATATAGATTCGTATGTTGGAAACTTCAAGAAGGTCGCCGCCATGACGAATGCAGCCTTAACTTAGCTTAAGTGAGCTGAGTAGGTTAAAAATGATGTTGGTCTTTAATTATTTCTTATGACGTCGAATCTAACCGCTGACATTGTTTCAGATATTTCATTTTGACTGAGAGTGCGGAGATACCCCAGCGGAAAAGCTCCGAGCCTTCATCA
>JAHWFO010066382.1:190328-210804 GCA_023313115.1 Rhysida immarginata
AAAAAAAAATTAATTTCTCTAAAAAGGCTTAGCCCATTTCCATAAAAATACATCAATACATAGTTAAAATACATCAATCCATAAGTTTGAAACAGTTTTTAGAAATAAAAATACATTGTCGGGAGGAGGGGATAGTAAATAACTCCAAAACGGCTCATCACAGCCAAACAAGTCATTTACAAAAAAAAATTCGCCTTAATGAGAGGAGTCCGTTCATGTCAAGTTTATTCAGTTCGGTTCGCTTGTTTGAACGCTACAGCCATTTTTTAATTTTTAGAAAAAAATTAATATCTCGAAAAAGCCTTACCCAATTGACATAAAATATATCCTAAGGCACAATTTAAGGTACCCTCTAAGTAAGTATAATTTTTATTTGGTTCTGCTACTTGCCGTTTCAGAGGAGTTAGCTGCAAAAAAAATTGGTCATATAAGTACATACGTGCATACAGATGGATTTTTTTTTTCCAAAATTTCAACATATCTTCTCGAATCATAGGTTTTTAAGTCGAATTCAGCAAAAAAATTGAGTTTCTGAAACGAATACATAGGCCTTCACTCTTAGAGAGAAGTAGGCCAAATAAAGCACCAAAATCCGATGAGCAGATCACCCACAATCTCTGCAACAGGACAATTGGCTCTTCTACTGTTTGTTGCTTACAAGCAGTCATCTGATACAAAGTAAGTCTTTCCATCAATCCAGATAGTATTCAATGTGATGTCCACTTGCACCATAGCATAACTGCATTGATTGGGGTATCTTTCTTGATACAGCCTGGTTGTATGATAATTTTGCCTCGCCTCACCAAAGCAGAGGACCATGTTGATCATTTCCTGGTTAGTGTAGAGTACCATCTTGCTTTGGTCTTATTTTTTCTCAGCTTCAACATGCCTTTTTATACCAATTGCACAGGAGACTGGTGACTTTATGCAAAAAATGAAATAATTTGCATGCTTGGCAAATGGTATTCAGAAGAAAAAAAAACACTCGGTGGTTACTTCCGAGACTTGAACCCAGGATTTTTGGACTCTGTTGCTCTGTTTCCTCCTATGGCTACTCATCCTTTGCCTCAGACTTGACAGGAATAAAGGTTTTAATGTTGCAGAGCTTGCAATGATGATTGTGGGTGATCCGCTCATCGGATTTTGGTGAACTTTTTTTTGTTTTGTTTGGAATTTGCTGTTGAACAAATGTGCAATTGGAATTTTTTTGTGTATCCCTTACGGTTTTCGAAATATAATTTGTATGTATCCTAATTTGAATATTTAAGAAGATGAAAGGTGCTCCATCAGATAGAACACCCTGAAGTCCCTATTCATTCCCTGTATTGGAATTTGCGTAATTACATTGGTATCTTAAGATAGGAAGGAGATAACAAACTTTTGACTCACCCTGTATACAGGGTGTTTATGAATTCCATTCCCAGACTTGGAGAGGTGGTAGGGAAGGTCAAAACTAACAACTATTCCGAATACCATTTTCCCCACAAAAACGTTGTAAACGAGTTAAAAAGGTGTAAAGAACCCGACCAATCCCTGTGAATGCTGCACTGCACGGCACTGCAGAGCTGCATGCACAGCAGGAAATTAGCAACGAAAGCACTAATTGGTGAATCATGACATGCAGCTCCGGACAATTTATTTGTTCAAATGCAGAAACGGTTATTACAGTGTTACGTTAAACAATTACAGAAACTGTTCGAAGTGGCAACCCTGGGCTGGAATGGAGGACGTGCATCTCCGTTGCATGTTCTGTCGCACTCTCTCAAACACTTCTGGTCTTTGCTGTACCTCTCTGCAGGCGTCAAAGATTCTTGCTCTCAGCTCGTCAACACTGGCTATTGGAGTAATATAAACCAGGCTTTTCAAATGACCCCTTATTCTTATAAAAGTCCAGCGGCGTTAAAGCCTGTGATCTCGGTGACCAGTTAATGGGGCCACCTCTACCTACCCAACGTTGAGGGAATGTTTGATCGAAAAACTCACGCACGGCCCGGATAAAATGTGCTGGTGCTCCATCGTGCTGCAACCATCTGCCGCCGTCTGACTTCCAAAGACACATCTTCCATCAGTCCAGGCAGGATATCTTGAAGAAACGTGAGGTAATGCTCTCCATTCAAGTTTGGAGATAGTATATGCGGCCCGATAGTCTGGTCATGTAAAATTCCAGCCCAAAAAGCGTCCCTGTTGACTGGAGATGTGTGTGGCATGAGGGTTATGTTCGTCCCAACCATGGCTGTTGTGATAATTGAACATGCCCTCCTTGGTGAATCGTGCTTCATCCGAAATTAGCACAAGTGTACTAAATGCAGATTGTCAGTAACACTGAAAATACCATTCAGAAAATTCCCGCGCGTGGTACATAGTCTCCACGTCGTAAAGCCTGAACTTTCTGTTTGTGATAAGGATGTTGTCGGTGCTCATGTGGAATGATCCATATTGAGCCCCATATCTTGTGGAACTGCATGTGCTTGTGTATGGGTTATCTGCAACTCTTTGCAGCATATATCTTTGACATGTCGTGTTGCACACTCCTTGGAGAACCAGCGTCCTGCCTGCTGGATAGAAATTGTCCCGTTTTCCGTAAGCACCGGTCAATCGCCACAAATGTTGCACGACAAAGATGTCGTCTACGAGGGAACCTCTCGCGGTAGAGTCTGGCAACTTCTCGTGCACTGCCGTGAACTCATTCATGTTGAGATCTTTGCAGGCGTTATGCTTTTGTTTGTACGTACTTCACGGACTCTGCCTGGTCACCCTCGATGAGGAATGTGATCACCCATGCGTTCGGATTCACCAATTAGTGCTTACGTTGCTAATTTCCTGCTTTGGGAAGTAAAGCCGTTGGTCCCGTGTAGTTGTTTGCCGGCTGCACGTTAAAGAACCCTTGCGAGGCAAAATTTGTGGCCCCTATAACGCCGTCCTGAAATGACCATAGCAGTTGAAAAGGGCGTTAATACCAAACAAACCAAACCAAACCAATTTCCTGCTTTGCATGCAGCTTTGCGGGTACCGTGCAGTGCAGCATTCACAGGAGTTGGTCGGGATCTTTACATCTTTTTAACTCGTTTACAACGTTTTTGTGTGAAAAATGGTATTCAGAATAGTTGTTAGTTTTGACCTTCCCTACCACCTCTCCAAGTCTGGAAATGGAATTCATAAACACCCTGTATATATTGTATTAAATGGTGTAGCATATAGCATATAACTTTAAAATACAGTACTGTAAATATTAAATTCCAAAAGTATATGTCTCCATTTTTCAGAAACATACACAACACTATTACTGTCCAAGACTATCGGTTTAATATTTTAAAAGTGGGAAAATGCGTTTATTGGTTTTCCCTTTGATATAAAATTAGCACGAAGTCTTGGACAATAATTGTGTATATTTCTGAAAAAATACTTTTATAACTTGATATTTTAAAGTTATACTGCATAGCATTTTAAAGTTATACTGCATAGCATTTAAAAGTACGTTCTTTTAAAACAATTATTTAGCTTTAATATCATAGTACTCTGTATAGTTTAATAAAAGCAACCGCCAATAATTTTATACCGTTTATTTTTCCTTACAAAAAACCGGAAGGGCTCAGGGTAAAAATTAAGCACAGTTCCACTTTTATTGTTTTACAATTTATACTGCTTTTGTAAACCTAAAATTGAACTAGCCATGTAAAAAATTTGTACTAGGTTTTATCCGAAAAATAAAACTGTACGGAGGGGGGTTTTATCCGAGAGTTCGTGCGATTTCTGCAAGTACTGAAGTTCGTGATAATGAAATTTGGGGCTGTTCGGGCAAAAATTTTGTTCGCACTTCGTTTTATCCTAAATTCGTTATATCCGAATTTAATAGCATAGATTTCAATTGGCCTTTACAGGGACCAAAAAATAATTCATAATAACGAGGTGTTCGTCTTAATCGAATTCGTTATAACGAGATTTTACAGTAAATATTTCGACCCATAGGTATAAAAGGACTAGACGAAGCGTTGTATATCTAAGCAGTAAAAGCGGTCGCCTTAACATCTATCCACACAATTTGTGATCAGTCCAAAACCGATTCATGGAAACCATGAATCAGTCGAAGAAACCATGACCGATTGCTCATAGAATCAGCCTAACTCGATTCGATTTTCATCGCTAAACTGCTTACTTACAATTTGTAAAGAACCTCTGTACAAAATTTCCATTTTCTAGGCCTTATGGTTTGGGCTGTGCGTTGATCACTCACTCACTCACTCAGTTTCTTCTTTTATATATATAGATTTTTGCCTAAATTTAAATTCTCAACTATTTAAAATTACTTCAGCGTCACAGCTAAAGCTCCTTCTTGGAATGTCGGCAAGTTTTTATTTATTGTTCGAAATAATTATAACTGACTAAAACTTACTCATTGTTTTTAATTTATTTGTTGCTTTATTTACTTATAATGAAATTATTAAAAAAAAACTGCTGCTCAGATGGTGAAGTGGCCAACATGCCAGCTTCTGAGTCGTCGGTCGACGGTTTGAGTCTTTGGTATGGGCGTTTGCATAAGGAATCGTTCTGCTTCATTTGACTGCTGGTACAGCTGACTGATACGAGGAATTTGGCAATACATTCACGACAGAATTCCAGTTGTAGTCCAACGGTTGTGCCTATACATAGTCACCAAAGTTGTTTAAACACCAGTTCCAACCGTCCGCAAATTTCCATATACCTTCTGCAAAGAAGCTGGTGGACTGGATCCCCAAACCATTCCTCCATTATACGGATCTCTTGATCCATATTGCTTTTTGAATCTTATTTACTATCAATTTTAAAAAAATACTTGCAAAATTATGTATAAGAATCAACAAAAATTAAGCAAACACTGTGGAATGAAACAACCATACAGGAGAACCTCTAATCCACAAGGAGAAATGAAATACCGGATAAGTATTTCGGCTGAAGATACGGCGTGTCCGGTATTTAATTTTTCCTTGTGGATTAGAGATTCCCCCTTTTTGGTTATAAGAATAAAGAACAATTATTCTGTTCATACAGTCATTCAAGACTTTATTCCCACCAAAAAAAACAAACCAAAACACAAAAAACAGATGTACTTGTATGCAATAAAATAAATAAACAAAACAAAACAAAAAACGTAAGAACAAACTTTCCCTACGAAACGATTACAAAATATGTGTTCAAAAATAGTCAATTCGGTTTCAATGATAAAATTTACATTTTGTATAGTTACATAATATACAGGGTGATTCTGAAAAAGTGTGTATAACTGTAAGCAATAACAGAGTTGACCAGAATGAACACTTTCTTTTAATACAATGTGGGCCCGAATTTGAACGCTAACTGAGATATGAACAGAAATAAAACTGCCGCCACCAAGATCAACAAGCTAATAAGTCAGGTTCTGCAACGCCTAAAATAATGAAGTTTGGAGGAATAATAGGGTACATAAAACTGTACAATATACCGTTAATATTGGATCGTATTCCAACAAGTAGTTTCCGAGTTACGCATTCAAAATCGTAACAGTGGCCACATGCGAGTACTAACAGCACGTGTTACGATGTTGAGTGCGTAACTCAGAAACTATGCGAGGACGGTATAAGAAAGTAGCGAAAATCCTGACGTCATCGATTTGACCGTTTAATCTGCACCCCCCCCCTCCCAATTTTTTTAATCAAAATATTGATTTTCTCGAAAACGTTAAAGAGCCCTGTCGTTTTTCGTTTCTCATCATTTCCGATCGAATGGCATATACTTATGTTGTCATAGCTCTAAAGACCAAGTGATTTCCACCCCCACAATTCCGATCCCACTGGGACAACTTGGCCCAAACTGCATACTAAGGTAGATCTTGTCTGGAGGAATCTGCATACCGAATTTCATTCCTGTACATACCGAAATATCACATACCTGTATATCACTTGATCCCCCTCTAACTCCCACTCCCTTAACTCCGACTCAATTGGGCCAATCAAAATCAAATTAAATAGTGAAGGAGGATATGTCCATGATAAGCTATGTTCAGAATTTCAACTGTCTACGTGAAAAAATGTAGAAACTATGAAGGGGAAAGACGGACAGACAGACGGACAATGTGAAACCAATAAGTGCTCCATTCTTCCGCTATTTAATAATAATAGAAAATGAAAACTTGAATGAAGTAGTAAACAGTTTGTTAAAATTTCCCATTACGGAAATGAAAGAAGTCAATCAAATAATTTTCCTGGATATAAAGATAATAAAATTAAAGAAACTTATTCATGTTCGATATTTTATCGACAATCCACACAAGGTAACGACATACCTCACACACTTTCGACTCATCCCTTTTGGCAAAACAGAACACAATGCACCAAATGATTAACAGAGCAAAAAGTATATGTTCACGTGTTTTTAGAAAATTAAAAACCGCTAATGCAAATCTATAATAATAAACTTTATAGAAAATTCTGAAAATAAAAAAAGAAAAGATTTTATTAACAGAAAGAATGAAAAAAAAAACCAAGACAATCCAAAACATACCATAAAGATTTAATTTCAAAAATAATAACAATAAAAATATTTAAATTATATCAAAGAGACTGCAATTCATCAAAATATTGAGAAATAAGTAGAATGCAATAAAAGCTAAAACAATGAAATAAATCAACAAAACACCTGTATTTTTTATAAAAACATTAAACAATAATAATGAAAAAAGAAAACAAAATTTATATAAAAAATATCATATAAAAATTGCGAATTTGAATTCTAGCACAATCTAAAAGAGAATTAAAAATAAGAAGACTCATAGAGAATGAAAGGATCAACAAAGGTGAAGGTTGCAAATAATAGACTGATTGACTAAACATTGCAATGAAAAAAAATGCATTAAATTGAAAAAAAAAAGTAATCACAAAAGAAACTAGTGTCAATAAAAGAATTACACAAGAAGCAATGGCCATAAAGTTGAATAAATATACGAGACACATCCAGAAAGTAAGTTTCCCTATCTAAAAAAAAAAAAAGAACTCACACTTACAGGAACATATTTATTGGCAACAAGTACAGCAATATATCAGCTATTTTTCAACATAGCCACCACCAGAATTGAGACACTTGTCGTATCGTGATCAACTTTTGTATCCCCCTGTCGTAGAACTCTGCCGCCTGTGAATGGAACCAGCGTATGATAGACGTCTTCAGCTCTTCGTCGTTGCCAAAACGCTCACTGGAGGACAGGAATTTCTTGAGGTGCAAGAAAACGTGAAAATCGCTGGGAGCAAGATCAGGGCTGTAGGGTGGATGATCAAACAACTCCCAGCCAAATTCCGTCAAAACAGCTGCTGTGCGTCGAGCCGTATGTGGACGAGCATTGTCATGGAGGAGCACAACACCTGCAGTAAGCATTCCACGCCTCTTGTTTTGAATGGCACGTCGCAATTTCCGCAGTGTTTCACAGTAACGGTCAGCGTTTACTGTTTCACCACGTGGAAGGAAGTCAATGAGCAGAATGCCCTTCCTGACCCAGAACACCGTGCACATCACTTTCCGTGCCGACAGCGTCTGTTTGAATTTCGTCTTGACCGGAGATCCACTATGCCGCCAATGCATTGACTGCTGCTTGGTTTCCGGGGTGATGTGCGAAATCCAAGTCTCATCGCCCGTGACGATCCTATCGAGGAACTCGTCGCCGTCATCGTGATACCGTTGCAGAAATGTCAGTGCTGCTCCTAAGCGTTGAATTTTGTGTTCGGGTGTCAGGTTTTTCGGCACCCACCTGGCGCACAATTTTTTGAACAGCAGGTGCTTAGTGACAATCTCATGCAACAAGAATCGCGCTATCTGCGGAAAATGGGTGCTCAGCTCCGTAATCGTGAAGCGACGGTTCTCCATCATGCGCTGCCGCACAAGCTCAACAAGATCATCATTGATGAGGGATGGTCGCCCACTGCGCTCTTCATCATGGACACTTTGACGACCTTCGGAAAACTGCCTACACCAGCGACGCACCATCTGCTTACTCATGATGTTCGGCCCATAGACCAGACAGAGCTGACGATGAATTTCAATTGGCGCAATGCTCTGTGCATTCAAGAACTTTATCACCGACCGAACCTCGCAGGCGGCGGGAGAAGAAATATTTCGGACCATTTCTACCACGCTACTGGCACGAGGCGGGACCTGTCCGGCTGGCATATGATTGATACGTCATAGATCTGTTAGGCATGCGCAATTGACACGGCTAATTACGTTTACTTTAAAGGGGAAAACATCGGGAAACTTACTTTCTGGATGCGCCTCGTAATTTTGTCAAAGCCATCTACTGAGTTCACTGACAATTTACAACCATTGAAATAATTTATTACCATAATAGATAGGCCAATTCGAAGGGAGAGCGAGAGACAAAATTGATCGTGAACAAAGACAAGCTAAGATCATAATTGCAATCTGTCCGTCTCATTTGTTACTTGTTATCGCATATCTTTTATATACTAAAACTCTTGCGTGTATTTATTTATTTATATGTAATTCTATCTCCTCCTAGACGGTTTGAGCTAGCGACTTGAAATTATCAGGGCAGGCTTATCAATAGAGGACCTGCTCTATCGCCAAAAATCAGCCCCCTACGCCCCCCCCCCCCAACAGATGGCGCGGGCGGGCGAAGCCGCGTGTAACAACTAGTGGTAACATTATCGAAGCTTCTTCATTTATTGATGATTCCAAAGTTATGAAATGCTCTTCCATATTAATAACAAACTCATCAGTTAAGGAGCCATATGGCCAGTCAATCAATCACTAAATCAATCAATCGCTCAAATAATGGTAAATATCAATCAAAATTTATTCCTTCTTCAAAATAAAGACCGTTTAAAATCACTTTAAAATGCGGTAAACAGATAATTCGCAGAAATAAAAACAAAGCCAACGCAAAGTTTATTACTGAAACCAACAAGTCTATGCGTATATCTCTGCATGTGTCCACAAAAAAAAATTGTTGAGTTTCATCAGTCGAAATCGACTTCTGGTGACTGTGTGGACATATGCTATCCATTCACAGTTTTCTATGGAAGAGTGATAATGCGGTGTTTTCCCATTGCCTTCCGCATGATGAAGGGATGATAATGAAAAGGGGCAAGCACAAACATCCATGCCCTCGGCGGGATTCGAACCCGCGACTCGCTGGTTTCGAGAGCAGAAAGATCTGCGCCTTAACCCTCTCGGCAACCGAGCCGGCCAAAAAAAAAAATTGGATTTTTGAAATTCTGATTTCGGATTCTTAAAGAATAATTGTGTTACGCCAATTGTTGACAAGGAAAAAAATAATTACTGTACTAAAATCACAGGTGATTACGAAACTGAACTATGGCCTGCCCATCTAGTCTTCTACGTCTAAATTAGCCCAGGAAAACCTGAAAGTCGCAGAGAATAACGTTCTTCGCTCAGCATTCGCGTCGGCATTAACTGTTTATTGCAAGGATTGGATAAAAAGTTATGGCAGCACTGCTGAACATGAACTTGCGCTATTTGAAGTTGAGGACTAAAAGTCAGATGCGATAGTGCAATGAGTGGTAACCGGTTGTACTATATTCAATCTAGGGTTGTCATTTTTACCGGATTTCTTATTACCGGTAGGTAATACCGAAATATAAATCTCATGAAATGCAACATGAAATAAAATTACTACTATTAATACAATAAAATCTTTTCTTTAATATGCTTTTAATTTTATCACATAAATGCATTGCATTTTATAATTAATTTGCATTGCATGTTTTGAACATTAAAAAAAAAGCTCTTAAGGAACATCAGCCCTTAATAGAGAGGGAAAAAACTGAGCAGTAAAACAAGGTAAAGAATTCAGGCAGCATTCTATTACTAAAAAACCATAACAGATAAAGTACATAGTGGAAGAATCTCAGGCCAATAAAAGAAAATTTGCAATGTTTGTTCGGATACTTCAAATGCTCATGTGATTCTGAAAGCACTAATATTAATAAAAAATAATAAGGAACTGTGACGTGGAATTGCCTGTATACAGGGTCTTTCTGAATGGTCTGTACAAACTTTCAGGAAACGTTCTAGGAACCAACCAAGAAGAAAATGTCATATGAATATGGGGATCGAAAACGCTTTTTTCTAGAGCCTTAACGGTTTGAAGGTGTCCTGCAGTAGACGAAACTAACGGTTAAAGCGGATAGGACTTGCAAACTATGCGATTTATTTTTAAGGTATAACAAGATAATACACTTGCTATAGAAAATGCTCAAAATGTCTTCAGTTAGACTCCAAGAAAGCCTGTGCATGTCACTGCACGGATTGGCAAACCCTTTGGAAAATATCAAGTGTATGACGGATAACTACGTCAAACTGTTGCAACATCTGGTAGTGGGGCGGAATAAACAAGGGTTTCAAATTCCCCCCCGAAAAAGAAGTCCAAGGGATTCACTTCAGGTGAGCGTGCTGGCCACGATATTGGTCTTCCCCGACCTATCCATCGAGCAGGATAAGTGGCAGTTATTCGGCGCTTAACAACAATTTGGCAATTCAAGGCGGTAACAGCCAACAAGAGAAAAACAGAAATTGGAAGCGGAAAACTAAAAATGAGTATTCAATAAATAAAACAGATCAGACTTTGGGTTTGGTCCCTTCTCAGCATTTAATAATTTATTAGGATCCCTTAATGATTTCAATGCTCTCGAAGCTGTTTAATTGATATACAAGCGCTAACATTGTAGATTCAAAGAGTTAAGTGCGGTAGATTTACTTAGAACCGTTATAACTAACGGATAGTTGACATTTCCATTTTTTTACTACACGATGTAGTTTAGGATAAGGAGCATTTATAAGTGTATTTTAATGAATTTTTAATACCGGTATTACCGATGCTTATAACGGTAATAACATCCCTAATTCAGTCAAATCCTGCGAAGCCTTAAAATAGAGATTCGTGGGGTTATACAGTACTGCACCATGCTGTCCCACCAAGGCAGACGGTAGATGCTGCCTACTGCTGTCGTTTCTTACAACACCATCTTCGTTAAGCTTTATAGAGAAAAGCGACGTCACTTTCTGGAAAAGACCTCTACAGATCTTCTGTACCGCTGGCGATGGAAGTTAATGGAACATCCGCCATGCTCATGTCCGTGCGATCACGATCTCTTCGTCAAAATGAAAGAGTCACTTGGATGGCATCATTACAACGCGAAATCCATCATTATCCATGGCATAGGGTGTTCAATTGGAAACATCAACAAAGATGGGCAAGCTGATGATGTACGACGCTTTTCTTAAGTGTAGAAGAAGGAGGTAAATATGGGAGATGATTACATTGAATTAAGTAAGCGATGTTTCCTCTAATAATAAAGCGTTTTTCAACAGTATGACACTGTTGTCATTACTTTTTATCCAACCCTTGTATATTGTTAATCTAGAACGTGTATTTCTTATTTAAGTTGAAACTGAAAAATAGAATTATTCTGAAGTAATGATATGATAATTTCCATATAAAATTAAATTAATAACGTACAGATGGAATATACTTTAAGTTCAATGAAAGTATGTTTGACCACACTCAGATGTAAAACTCACGATGGCTTCTTGTAGATACCAACTTTGAAGACTCTTTCTAGATGCATTCCGCACAGATGTTGACTTTCAATGATTTCTTGTCCAGTGGTAACAAGCTCTCCAGTCGGATATGGTGGTAATTGAAAATTATACAGGGTGGTTCATCACTCTCTTTCCTGTAAACGAAATCTTAATTTGGTACATTGAACTTACAGTAAATTAATACATTTTGGTACATTGAACTTCAAACATAAGAAAGGCTTCATTTAACTTCACCACAATTGGGAAATAAAACTTCTAAATGTCAGTCTTTTAAAAATAAAGGCTGCATTCCAAATAATAACTTGCTTTTTAAGGTGCATCTTGTTTTAGAATCATTCTAGAATAATCCAAAGGTATAATTCTTCAATAGACAGTGCTATGTAAAAAACAGGCATATACCTCTTTGAAGCAGATAGTAATCATATTCTGGCATCGTAGTACAGTTATATATTGAGGGCCCTGAAACAAAGATCAAAATGTTTTTTTTTCTTTGGATGTCGCAAAGCTTTTGATTAGATTTAGCATAATGGTCCCATTTTTAAGATGATTACTTGTGGTTTTCCTGACGTTCTGATTGCTTTGCTTAGATCCTTTCTGTCAAACAAGATTTTTCGCCTCAAGGATGGCTACTCCACGTCTGACCCTTGTTACGTAATGCTGATGTTTTCCAAGGCTCTGTCCTGGGTCCAGCATTGTTCAATTTCTTCATTCACGACTTCCAAATTTTTACTAAGTGTAAGCTACCTTTGTTTGCTAACGATGCGTCCATCATGACTTGCGCCGCACAATAACGCCCACGTCATTTCTCGGATACAACACGCTTTACATCAGTGTGAGAAATGGTTTGCTAAATGGAAGTTAAATCTGAACGTCAATAAATGCAAGGCTATATTCACTACTAAAAAGGGTAGAAAACCCCCGAAGCCTTCTTCCTTTCTGGTAAAGAGTTCGAATGGTAAAAAATTAAAAATACCTTGGACTGGTGTTTGATGCCAAGCTAAATTGAGGCAACTTTGTCTTCTATGCTATTAATAAGACTAAGAAGCAACGTTTACTCTAGTCACTCTTCTGGGACGTAACAGCACCCTTGGAATGGATAGCAAAGTTTTGCTATATAAAATGGTAATCCGAACAATTCTGCTCTATGATATGCTTGCCTGGATTACAATATGCAAGTTCAGATGGAAGGACCTCCAAACCTCCCAAAACCTGAATTATTCCACATCCTGAGGACCATTGCCCAACCTGATAGGAGAGTTGCAAGTAATTATTCCATTGCTGACGATTTCTGTGTACCTCCCATTGAAAATCATGTTCAAGAGTTCCTGAAGAAGCTGATTCCGAAGATTAAGGACCATGCCAACCCTCTAATTGCCGACATTCTGGATCACCCCCTCACCTTTAGAAGTTCCCTCAGGCATCGCAGGCCTCCTCACATCCTGGACGTCAACTTCGACAACATTCAAAAGGCCATCTTTCCAGACACTGGATCTCCTCCGTGTCCCTCGTCAATCCTGATAGGAAAGGGCTTCTTTTTATCCTCTGGATGACTTACTAGGTTCTTCCCAAGCTCAGTGTACTTTCTTGGACGAGTAAAGCAGTGAAAACATTCCGGACCACTCGTTTTGTTTTCCCTGAACTGTTCGATTGTCGATTATCGAAATGATATTCAGAATATCCATTCTTCACAATCCTATTCACAGCAATTTTATATCACTCTTGTTAGCATTTAGCATTTTTATTTGTTAAGTTTCATTTTGTTATTGATATGTCTGCCTCTCAGAAGAGGAGACGCAACGATCTTATGCTGGACCAAAAATTAGACATTTTGGTTATGAAAGGAACTCCGAAATTTTTCACCAATGTCTACAGACCTGAGTTCCAAGAAAAAGAAGCGAAGACAGTTGACCCATGGATTTTTTACACTCGCATTTGATCTTTTACACTCGCAATTTCTAACAATTATACAGGGTGTAACAAAAAAGTACGGCTAAACTTTCAGGAAACATTCCTCACATGTAGAGGAGGAAAATATTTACATAGAAATGAGCCCAGAAACGTTTTATTTCCAAGTTAGAACTCATTTTCTACACCTCTTCATTAATTACATTACTCATGGGCAACACACAGGAACAGAACGTACCAGCATGCTATATCAAACTCTTATAGAAATATTCAAAATGCTCTCCGTTAGCATGGATACATGCATCAACTCGCCGGCGCTTTGAAACCCGGATGCCCTGATGTATCCCTGGAGAGTTGCTTATTGTTTCGCAGCCTTTCACAATAGAAAATGAGTTCTAACATGGAAATAAAGCGTTTACAGACCCGTGTCATATAACATATTTTCTGAAAAACACAGATGTTTTACAATACATATTTATTCGAAAAGATAAGTAACAACCGGTTTCGCCTTTAATATCTGGCTTCTTCCATCATTATTTACAATTGTGAATACATTCAAAAAACAACTCATTCATTAACAGAAATAATTCGTAATTCATCCCAAAGACCCAACCCCCTCTTATCATAACCCTCCTATGTTTATGCTCGAAGTCATAACGCAACATTTCAAACATCTCCCCCCCCCCCCCCCCCATCTTAAACTCCAGAATCAAAACCCACAAAACCAGACATGCTCTAAGACCCGTAGTTAACTATAACGTAGTAACAGCCATATCAAAATACTTATTTAAACTGAAAATACTCCCATACACTTAAATTTACGAAACTCCGTTTACTTAACCTCAAAATTAATTAATTACAACATACATAAACATGTTCAACTCTTGTCCTTAAATGTAACTACTTTATATACGAATGTCCCCATCCCTATATATCAATATCCATCCTCGAACGCCACCTTCTTTCCGCTAATATCCCTAAACAAGAAGCAATTGAATTATTCCACATCAACAAAATTATTTTGCATTCAACGGGGACTTCTTTTTCCCAATCAAATAAGCTTGGAATGACCTTTCCAGTCGGTGCATTCTTATCGGAAGTATTTTTACATAATTGTGAACATACACACATAATATAATCATCTCCAACTCAACTATATAAAATACTACAGACACGTCGACGACATTGTAATCCTACTCGACATACGTAACACCACTCCCTCAGCAATAACCACCCTTTTCAACTCCTTGTCTAAATCAATTCAATTCACCCAGAAACAAATCTAATAGCACTCTCCCCTACCTGGACCTATCATTAACCAGAAACCTATCCAAAAACCATTTAGAATTCAAAATCTACCGAAAAACTACCACATCTTCCAATCTTATACATTCATCCTCTAACCACCCATGGTCCTATAAAATTTCCACTGCCAGATATTTAATAAACCGAGCACAAAAGCTCGCATTAAACAAAAAAAGCATGCAACGAAGAACTTGAAATAATTAGTAATACCTTGCAAAGACCGACGGCTACTACTCTTCCATTGTACCAAAACTAACCCAACTAAGAAAAATAATACCCATCACCAGAAAAACACTATTCAAAAGAAAAATTGGATCACCCTTATCTTTACCATAATCATAGAAAGGGAAGTAGGGAAACTTGCTTATGCTTATACATCGGCATAGAAGAAAATAATTTTTTATTACTGAAGATTTAATGCTTATCTGAAACCACGTTGTAAGATAGAAGGACCAAAATGTTAACTTTAACCTCCATATTGGGCATGTTCCCGAATAGATAGGGCATGTGTGCCTATGATAACTTTTACTTACTTTTTAATGCTTTATCTGAATCTGAAGTCAAAATCGAAAAATTCGAAAATAAAATTGGTAACAGAACGACCGATTTTGCAAATCCATCAACGATGTTAAAAAAATCGTTGATAAATAGAAATTAATTCTCAGTGAATAGCTATTACAGAATAAGCATTCTGTAGAATAATGGTGACAAGCACGATTACCAGTCTATCTGGAAGCTGAAAGCAAAAGATCGTAATAAATTTTAAGGGAAACATTGAAAAATTCTCAATTTGTATATGAGGAAAAAAATCAGAAAAATATCAGATCGCTAATTTTTTAGAAAATAAGAAATTACTCTTAGTTTAAAAAAACAAACAAACAAACTGGTCACCCCTTTAGAATATTAATTCATTAAAATAATTTCATGGAGATTTAAAGAAGGAATTTTCTTAAATGATGAAACGAAATTGAACAAATAAATGAAGAGTTCATTCGCAAACTGAATGAGTGAAAAAATTAATCTATAAAGAAGAGAATGTGACAAAAAGTAAAACTGTCTGATGATTTGGGACGAATGAATGTGACGAACTGAATCGTTCCAGTCGACTGAGTAGCCTATCGAAGCAAATGTCACGAATTCAATATAACGCAATAACTGTGACAAGTTCAAAGTGACGAAATGAATCTGTAGCGAAGTGAATGCGAGAAAAGAACTGACGAATCGACTGAGTTGGTTCACATCGAATATTTAGTAATACGTGTATTGAGTATGGAACGAAGCGAATATGATGAAACAAAATGTGACGAAATGATCCACAAATGATGATAGACTGTCATCCAAAAAGACGGTGACAATTCGCATTCTATTTGTAAAAGAGTTCACTGATTTAGAATGTTCGGCGGCTGCAAGGGAAAAACCTGAAGAAAACGTAATGGCGAGGTTAAGGTTAATCTGCCTTTTATCGGCTTCCACCGGGTGTAGTCAGGACCACGAAGACGTTTTATAGATAACTCTTGAGTTATGGCCTCTTATGTTAACGATGAAAAAAATTCTCTGAGTTATGGGTTCAGGTGAAAGACCTTTAAAAAGTTGCCTATGGGAATGGGGATGCTTGGATGGCTAAATCATATCATAAAAACTGATACCTGTTCGAATATGCTACAAAACTACTGACAGAAAAGAATCGATTTTTTTCCCAAAGTATTTTTAACTTATTTTTCGGAAGAATGATAAATTTAATATTGCAACCTATTGTATCAAAATATTCTAAACTTATGTGTCGACACATTTTGCATTCTCTCATACTCTATAAAAAGATTGCTATTCAATTTCTTTTATTTCTGCTGGCAACCAAGTGTCCAGTATACATTATCACCGACATTCTAATTCTTTATTTCCTAATGACATAAAACACAATGTACTCTTCCATGTGTTTTAAATGACATCAACTCGTAGATAAAATCAACACTTCCTTGTGATCTACATTTAATAAGGACCGTTCCGCCAAAAAAAAAAGTAGTAAGCATGACAGAAATAGTTAACAAACAAATAAATAAAAATACCATAGAAATAAAAAATTAACTAATTTTTTTTTTAAAAAAAGAAAATATTCACGCTTTATTTATCTGAAAACTAACAGACCAAATCTGTAGGTTGAAATTCCTTTGTTCGACTCAATTAGTTCCTCTGTTGCCATTTCTGCTTTGACTCTTTAGCGATTTCTAGGCTTCTAAAAATCAAATTTAAATATTGTACCGGTTGTTTAAGCCAGGGAAACTACTCAACGATGAAACGACCTAAAACTAGGCCTGAAGAACACTACAGAAGATAGATTCGGCTAAATTGTTCGGCTAAATGGAGGCGTGGATCAGCGGCGGGTTTAATTTACCTAAGATCTCTATTTTTCTTCTACTTTCTCTACGAGGGCAGCTAGAAACTGAACCAGATTTTTGATATTTAAACTAAACATAAAATTCCATACCATCCCCTTTTAAGTACTGTCAATAAGCGGACACTGACAAGGCGTGGCTTTGATATTAACGCTCTCTTTATTATATTAACAAAGAAATAAAAAAACTTTAAACCAAGACAAAAGAGCTCATTGACTTGGAAACTCTTAAGGAAATAGGTTGAGCATCTCGAAAAGATTTTTAAACTAACGTAAATGTTTCAGTTTATATATCAGACTGATCATAATTCATTATCTTTCTTCATAGAACTTCATATTTAACGAATTGTGAAACACTTTTAAATCTTTCGAAAATCATTTCTAAACACAACAACAATTTGCTTTCATTAGAGATAAACTTTTAGTTAATTTTTCGAAGCAGAGATCAAATTTTATGATTCATGAATATTCAACTCTTTACTGCAAACGGAAACAGTTCTAGTTAATTGTCTTTGTGAAAAAGGTGATTATTTGAATATCGTCACTAAACAGGATAGCTTTAACCTGAACGAAGTTCGGAGTATTTATATAATCGAAGAAGGGGATAGGAAAAGAGAAAGAATGCGGAATGGGCGGAGAGATGGGTAGTGATCAGAGATTGTTATTATTATAGTAAATGATTCATAGTAAATGATTTTACTAAATAATAATAAAGGACATCTTAGACGATACATAATTACCACTCCCGAATACATCGAGCATGTATAGAATTACGAAGGTGCATCCAATCAACACCAAATTTGGTAAGGCTATTCTCTAGATCATGTAAACACAATTCTATCATTAAACATAAAGGTGGCAGCACCGCTGCGGACGGAACACCATAAAAAAGTGCATGAAAACTCCTGACACAAAAACTTGTAGCACATCTCCCCCTCTAGTTTTGTAAAGTGTAGCGACGTTTAGTACGCTCTGTGCTCCCCCCCCCCACGCAGAAACATACGCAGTACAATCTGCTGGCATGCTTAAAACCAGAGTGTCCAACAATGGTTGCGGGATGGCATCCCGTTCCTGAACCAATGACGTTCGCAGGTTTCGCAGTGTTCGCGGAAGTGATTTAGGTCCAGGGTCCATGCTAACCAATCTCTGCACCGGATGTCCTCATGTTGCAGGTAGTCATCCACTATACCAGTCCGAAGCAGATGGGCATTATCGTCCATGTAGAGAAAATCTGGACCTATCGTACCCCTGAAATGACGAACATGTTGTCGCAGGACACTATCCCGCCACATCTGGCCAGTTATGGCACCTCTGTCGAAGACTAGTAGCGGTGTATGGGAACCCATCATGATGATCGCCCATACAATCACACCGCCATGGTCAAAATGGTCATTATCAATGATGTTAGCGGGGCTGGACCATGTCCTACGCTCTCTCCACATGTGAAAACTCAGAGAATCAGAGTCCAGGCTGTACCGGGACTCGTCCGAGAACATGACCTGACTTCACTGTCCTTGTATCCATGCTAAGGGAGACCCGTGTAACTTGGACCCCCTAAGGGAAAAAGGCCTTAACTTCTATTCAAAATGACGTAGCTCCAATTTTCAAACGCTGGTATATAGTGGACATTTCGGGCTATCTTTTAGTGCACTATTTTTAAGAAATACTATAATGATAAGGGGTTTCATATGAAATTTAAAATTTTTTGCATTCGGTCTGAATTACACAACGGGTAGTGTAAACTGAACCAGGTGGGCCAATTACACAATAGGCCGAGTAATAGCAGAAACTTTGTTTTAACTTATGTTTACTTGTTTTTGCTTTTCCTTTTGGCTCTTGTAATCATTTTTAGGCACCTTATGGAACGTATTAGATGGGATGAGAATATCTTAATTAAATAACCGTATATGGGTTATATATTTAATAAGTTGATACAGTATACTAGAGTGAATATTAAGTTTCAAATACAAGATTTTGCAAGTTGGATAAGTCAAAAAAACGTCCAATTTACACAAAGTACATAAGATCCAAATTACACAACACGCCAACAATTCTAAAATAAAAAATGGCGACCAACCTTCAAAACCTTTCCAACTAAAACCATGCCTATTAACAAGTACATAGACCCCTTTTCTTTAACCCGTCCCTGATACATACTGGTACTGACACTTATAGTTACATACACGATTACTATCTTACCTCAAAGTAACATGAGACCGTACCAAAAGAGAAAATTTAATATATTTTCACCAATAACTCAAGCAATACAACCCGTGTTTTTCATACGCTTCTAGGTAAGGGCTATGATCATTTTTCAATCCACATAATCTTCACTATTTCTTTAATGTAAATGGATGTTTAATCGCACGTTTGTGAATGGGTGAATAGTATATACGATAGTGGGGTATATAAATGGGCGCGTGAAAACATAAAAACAGAATATTTTTGTGTGAATTATACAACCTCTATAAATTAAAAAAATTCTAGGGGCCATCAGTTTAAGTAGGAAAACCACATGAAAGTAATATTTGACTATGAAATATATCCTATTTCATATCGTTTTTCTAATATTTGTCAAAATCGTCCTGCAAGAGCCTTTTTACTATCGCGTTTCCAGATTTATAAATAGGTGAGTAGGGCTAGGAGTGTTATTCCCATCTTTTTGGGCACATTTACGAAATTAATTCGCAGTTGCCGCTTTAACTTTTACTTTTTCCCAGAGCAAAATTTAATTTATTACAGCATCAACTTATTTTTAAGAAATTGAAATACCATGAAATAATCTTAAGTCAGTTTAGACAAAATCAGAAAAAAAAAACCCAAAGCTTTCGTAGATAAGATTGATTCGGTTACTTTTAAGATTCTTAGGAGCCTATCAAATAAAATTTAATGAAGAAATTCCTAGTAAAGACTCAAAAAATGACATCTCTGTTGAGCTCATCACGACCGAACATGAAAGGACGTGATAACTTCTTTTTTTCGCAAATTCTTATCCGAAAGAAACAAAACTAGAAGTTAAGGTCACTTTTCTTTTCTTTTTCATCGTTTGTATTCTCAGAAAGAGAATTGCACTTCTAGATAAAACAGAGGAATGAACTTTAATGTTTTAAAAAAAAAAATTCGACTTAGAGAGAGGTTTAAACGAAAGACCTTTAATTGGCTATTTTATATAGTTAAAATTGGAAACAGAGTGTAAGACCCTGAGAGCAGCAGGCATTCGAATAGAGACTATACATTGTCAAAGCTAAATAATAATAATAATAATAATAATAATAATAATAATAATAATAATAA
>JAHWFO010066382.1:210814-225652 GCA_023313115.1 Rhysida immarginata
AATAATAATAATAATAATAATAATAATAATAATAATAATAATAATAATGTAACAACAACGGGAGTATCCCACTAGGTAAACCAGAGGGAAAAAGCCCAATGTTGTCCCCCAACAGGCCGAAGCCCACAGAAAATAGAAAAGTAAAGAGAAAAGAGAAAAAAGGGAGAAAAAAAAGCTGCATGTAAAAATGATAAAATAATATGACAAAAAACATTAGGAAGACAATAAAAATAAAATAAAAAGATAAAAAGTAAACAATAAAAAAAATCAGGCAAACAAAAGAATTTGCTCATCTTATAAAATTTTTTAAAAGTTTTTCAAGTGGATCAATCTCGGAGATGCTAGTCCTCCATTTATGGGATGGTTTAAAAACAAATCCAGTACGGGTTTTAGTAAATTCAAGGGAATTGAGATTGTCTAAGATCTCAAGTGCTCTAATCTTTTCATGGTATAGGTTAAGAAGAATCTTAAATAGACATTTATTAAGAATGATCTTAATACTAAAAAGATTATCATATTATCGTTAATAAAATCATGACCTTTACACATTTTCTGAATAAACTTTACAAAGCTGTCAAATTTGCGTTGTACAAAGGATAGGGCTTGCCAATTCTTGCCATGCCAAATCCACATGCAATACAGTAATTTCGGGATAACAAAGGCTTTAAACAGAGTAATAAGAACTCGGTAATCATTAAAAAACACCGTAAGTCGTTTGAGCATTCCAAGTGTATGCGAAATGTCACAGTAGAGCGGCTCCAAATGACTCAAGCAGGAGAAGTTATCAGAAAACACAACACCCAATCCCTTCATCACACTCGTCCGAGATAATAAACCATCCTTCATGTAATATTTATACACGAAAGAGGCGGTTTTACGATTAAATGACATAATAAAAGATTTGAGTACATTTAATATAAGACCATTACGAGTCGCCACTGCGACACGACTGAAAGACTGCATTGGAGTATTTCGCAGGCGTTCCAGCTATCAATCACATGGAAGAGTTTAATATCGTCTGCGTAAATTAATACTTTACTAGGAAGGCCTTCCAGGGCAAATGGGAGATCAGCAATAAATATGTTAAAAAAGAAGGGGGCCCAACGGGGACCCCTGCGGAACCCCACTTTTAATTGAAAATCCAGTACATAGAGGGTCCTGCGATCTAAGTCTGAAACTCCTGCCCAAAAGCATTGAGGTGAACCATTTGATAACATTGTCCGGGAGACATAAGAAGCTGAGTTTGTTAAGTAAAAGTCTGATATCGACACTATCAAACGCTTTGGAGAAATCGAGATATAAAGTGTCCACCTGCAATCTTCGGTCAATTTGATGGGTAATAAAATGTACAAAAGTAACTAAATTGGATTGAGTAGAACACGCGGGGCGGAAGCCATGTTGAGCTTGGGACAAATACGGGTCAATATGCTCAGAGAGCCGTTACGCGACAATGGTTTCCAACAATTTGGCCGGGAAAGAAATCAGAGTAATAGATCTAAAAGCTCTAATATCTTTAGACTTTCCCTTTTTAGGGATGGGCTGAATAGCAACCTGTTTCCAATTCTCAGGGTATATCCCACTTTCAATAGACATATTAAAAAGATATAATAAGAGAAATGATAGAGCAGAGATACAACCCTTAAAAATGAAATCCGGAATGCCAGTAATTATACAGGATTTTGAGGCTGACAAGTGCCTGGCGTAGTCAAGGATTTGTTTGGCAGTAAGAGGCTGCCACAAAAACGGAGCGTGAATCTTTCGCCAACATTCCTCAAGAAGAGTAAGGTCGCCATTCAAATCTACATAATAATAATAATAATAATAATAATAATAATAATAATAATAATAATAAGAGCCTTGGAAGAAATCCTTATATACAGACATAAGGATTGGAAGGGATTGGCTGAAAAAAAAGAACAGGCTCCCTTCCACCAAACTAGATTTTATGTAGTTATAATAAAGGAAAGAAGTCATTGCTGCATTATATACTCGAAAAGCAGGCTGCAGCCCATTTATCGCTTAAGAATCTTGAAGACCGCAGTAAATAAATGCATTAGAATCATCATTCAAACTAGATCGTTACCAAGCAATATCTGACTTTTGTAGCAAACATGAACAATAGTCTTTTGATGCTTTTGTCGTCTATTGCAATTTGAAAACTATCGTTAAATTTTATTAAACACGTTTACCTCATCGCTCAATAATTTGTACCTCCTGTAGTATCTACTTTTAAATCCAGGCATTTTCATATAGCTCACTGAAAGCGTGAAATTATTTACCATACGTCGTACGGTCACAAATTTTTAAATGTTCCCAACAATTGTGTATCACTAACTGTAACCATTTTAATAATATATAGGATGAGTCAAATGTCTGTAACCCCCCTCCCCCCATACAATTTCAAAACGAGTGGAGATTCAACAAATCTCCTCTTGTTGTATATCACACGAACCCATCCAAAATCATTTCTTTGTACCTTACTTCTGTAAGGCAACCGTTGTAGAAAACAGGTCCCACGAAGATGTCATTCCATAAGCCATACAAAAGAGTAAAGATTATGAATTTATGTAATATATGTCTGTTATTTTAAGTACATATAAGTATCATTTATGTAATATATGTCTGTTATTATGCATCATATAAGTATCATTTTATATTTTTTCATATATCTTTTGATATACAGGGTAATCCAAAAGTCAGGAAAAAAAACTTTAAAACTCAACAATTCGCACACGAATGCAGATAAAAGGATTCTGTTTGCACAGAAACGATTGAAATGAAGTCGGAATTTGTTTGTCCAGGGAAAAAAAATTAATGCTAGAATTGTTCGGTTTTTGATCAACAGATGGCGTTGTCAGGTTACAGATATCAGTTTATGAACATTTTCAAACTGTATAAAAAGGCTGTGTTGCTGAATGACGGACGGCACAATGAACATTTATACAAACATTTTTCCTTAATTTTAGTAGAAACCAAACCGACTACCTTTAGCCAGCCCACTATTTTTGTTACACCCCGTATAGTGAGTCTGAATGTAGAAAAATCATTTCAATGCTAGATTAAGATGCTGTACTAGATGGCTTCATAACAAGAAATTAATCCCCCGAGGAGGGTATAAGAGAGTAGCGGAAGCCCGGAGTTTATCTATTTTTACTCCTTTTATTTCGCACAATGTAACCCCCATTTTTTAAAGCAAAAATTAAGTTTATTGATCGTATTATTTAGAAAACGTTAAAAAGGTGTATTTTCTTTCGTTTCTCATCCTTTCCGTTCGAATGATATATCACATGCCATAAGTTACCATTTGAAACATTAATAGTTCTAAAGACCATGTGACTGCTACTCCCACAACTCTGATCCCAGTGGGACAATTTGACCCTACTTCATAGTAATGTATATCTTGACTAGAGGAATCTGCATACCGAATTTCACTACTTTACATATCTATATACACTACATGATCTGTTGCTCTACCGTAAAGCCGCAAAAAGCTTCAATCAGTAATGTGTAGGACCACCCCGAGCTGCTATCACTGCCTCCACCCTACATGGCATACTGTACACAAGTTTACGGTATGTGTCCACAGGTATTAACCTCCATTCCTCGAGGAGTGTCGTGGTCAGTTCCTGGACAGATGTAGGGCGAACCATCCTGGATCTCACACGTCGTTCCAATTCGTCCCAGAGATATTCGATGGGGTTGAGATCAGGACTCTGGGCGGGCCAATCCAGTTCTTCAACCCGCATCTCGTCAAACCAGTCGGATATGGATCTTGTTTTGTGGCAAGGCGCATTGTCGTGCTGGAAGGAGGAACGGCCCGTCACCGAAATATTCCCACAGCGCTGGAAGTGCCCCGTTAGCCAGAATAGTCCTGTAGCCATCAGCATTGAGGTTTCCGTCCACCTCGATGAGCGGGCCCAGTCCAGTCCAGGAGAAACACCCTAGGTGTTCACAGGTGTGTCCCAACTCCTTTGATCATGTAGTGTACCACGTGGACCACATGGTACCCCTTAACTTCCACACCCGTAATTCCGACCAGTGGGCCAATCAAAACCAAACTAAATACTGAAGTAGGTCATGCCCATAGTCAGTTACATTCTGAGTTTCGACATTTTATTTCAAAAATGTAGAAAATATGAAGGGAACAGCAAACGGATAGACTGACATTGTAAAACCAATGCGAGGAATCAATACAGGCAATCATAGCAAATGTTCTAAATGACCTCCACGAGCGGCAATGCATTGCCGAGCTCGTCGGATTCTGTTGAAGATTTTTTTCACACGGTGTGCCCTTAATTTGCTAGCATCCGTCTTCCACTCTCTGCTGAAGATTCTCAATATCATGAACAATAGATTTTAGATATTTCCATGCATAAAAATCTACTGAATAGACGTAGATAAGATATAAAAAGTATAAAACCTCCTCAATGATAAATATTAAACGAATAACGTCATGTGGCTATAATTTTTAAAGGAATTATTTTAGGACATATGTTTATAGAACCTTTTTTCCCTTAGTTTTAGTTGTAGAAACCGACTACGTACTCGTATAGCCAACTCACTATTTTTGTTACTGTATACAGGATGTAACAAAACGGTACACGTCCAAAATGAAAGCTGAGTAGAGGGTCTATGAGAATCATCCCCATGTATGTTATCCGAAATGTTACCATTATGAGATATTAACGATTTTGTGATTTTGTCAGTAATCCCCACCTTATTCCGTTAAAATGTGTTTTCGAGAATTTATGCCGTTTTGATGAATTTGGTTAACGGAATTGCATTCTTTGGGCAACATATTTTAAATTTCAGAAAATGGACAAATTCCATGCATGAAATTTTTCGGAAATCAAAGTTAAAGTAGGAAATTCTGAGTTTCGTGAAGTTCAGAAATTCACAAAATAAATCAAGTCAGCAACACTGATAGGTATTTTAAAAACTTCTCCATTTCATAGACTTTCAGAAATAAAGAATACATGTAATAGTCCATTCGCATGGCATGGCAGTTGTTCTCAGTCTGTGTTTTAACCTTAATTTCCGAAATATTTTATGCATGCAATTCGTCTATTTTCTGAAATTAATTACTACGTTGCCCAAAGGTACAATTCCACTAACCAAATTCCTCAAAACGACAAACATTCCCGAAAACATATATTTTAACGGAATAAGGTAGAGGTCACTGACTAAATCACAAAATCATTAATATCTTCATAATGGTAACATTTCGGATTATATACATGGGAGTGATTCACATAGGTATTGAGGTCCTCTACTCTGTTTTTCATTTTGGACCTGTATCGTCGGGATACCCTGTATAACAAACATTCTACACGAGGTGTTTCCAAAAAACAAAACTTGTAATATGCGTTTCTGACTAGAAAGATGTTGATTATAAAGTATGTGTCAAAAGTTTAGGCAAAAATCACTTTTTATTGACACGTGAAATAACAACCATATGTACATAGGAGTCATATTCAATTCAAAACTATCCTTCAATGACCATATTAATTTTATTACCACTAAAGCTTACCAACCTACATATTTTATCATTAGAAATTCCTTAAGCTTTAATAATATTAACTTTTCAATACCTTAATAAGACCAATATTAGAATATGCCTCCATCATTTGGTCTCCGTTTCAACATTACAATCAACTTTGGAAAAGTATGAGCAAATTTCTTGCGTAATCTTTTCAAACTCTTTCATCCGGCATTTTTTAATAATAATATATCTCTTAAATATATTTTACATGTGATAAACTATTTAAGAGAAGAGTTATATTCAATCTTTGCTATTTATTTAAGCTGTATCATAATATCATTTATTCTTCTAAATTTCTTAATTATGTCGAATTACGTGTACCCAAGTTCAATTCCAGAAATAATGAAATTTTTTATTTACCCTTACTAAAGACAACAATTTTAAGTAATCTACCTTTCTATAGAATGCTTAAATTATGATTGATATCAATAATATGAGTTATGACCATTTCAAAAAAATTCGTTATTGAAAAAATTTCATTCGTTCTGTAATTCTTGATTATTTTTCTCTAATTATAATTTTTTCTTATTGATATTTGTATTTTTATATAGGCTAATCTTTATTTCTATTTTACTTTAATTTTTCTCTACCATTATAATTTGTTTAGCTGTAAGCTGTCACCGGGCACTTACAATTTTAAATAAAATAAAAAATAAAATTATCGTCAGTTCAAAAATATTGTCCCATCACGGCTTTACCTTTCTTCTCTAAAATCTTCGAAAAGCTTTTCTTTATTCGTTTCTTCCAATTCATATACGAGCATAATTTTCTTAATCCTTGTCAGCATGGCTATACTCCTTGCCGTAGTGTGGAAACCGCTTGCCAAGATCTTCTTGAATTTCTTTCATCCGAGATGACTCATAGGAAATATGCAGCAGCTATTTTCATTGACTTTACTAAAGCGTTCGATTCCGTTCCAATTAATTTATTACTTTTCAAGCTTTCTTATTACGGAATCCGCGGGCTACCCCTCTCCTGGCTTAACAATTTATTGTCCGACCGTAAATATTTTCTTTCTCACCTCGGGAAAAATGCTTCCATATTAACCAGAAAACTTGGGGTGCCGCAGGGGTCGATTCTTTCACCCCTACTATTTAATTTGTTTGTAAATGATTTACCTTATATCTTTACGACATCTAAGCCGATATTATACACTGAGTGAGCATATTATTATGACCACCTGACATGTTTATGCAAATACGCGCACGGACGTCGCCACAATGTTGCTAGCGGGCCGGACCAATATAAAAAGGGAAGCTGAGTGTCGTCGACAACAGTAGACGTGTTTCATTCTTCAACTATGGGTAAACGACGCGATTTAACAGCCTTCGAACGCGGGATGATTGTAGGTGCTCGGAGCTATGGAGCGAGTATCAGCGAAACAGCAGCATTCGTGGGGTGCTCAAGAGCAACCGTCGTTAAAGTATTTAAAGACTGGACGGTTAGCCGGAAGACGGGGGTCTGAACGTTCGCGTTGCGGCCGCCCGCGGATGGTTGATGATCGGACAGAACGGAGACTGTCACGACTGGTAAATGGGATATACACGTTGATACTTTATTATTAAAACTTAATAAAAGATTAGGTTCTATTTCCAGACTTCACTTTCTCCCATCTAATATTTTACTTTTACTTTATTTTTCATGGATACACTCTTCTTTGTGTTTCGGGGTCATATTTTGGGGCTCTACTTCTTCATTCAATCTTACTCGTATATTAAAACTTCAAAAATGGTTTCTTCGAATTCTTCTTCAACCCCGCAATCTTTCCCTGTGTCTCATTACTTTTCTTCCATACGAATTACAATTTATCAAATTTATTTCTCGGCTTTATGTACATTTATTTATAAACCAATTAACTCCATGATTCAGCTTACATCTCCAATTATAATTCAAGTTAATAGTGATAGTCATAGTCACAATACTCGTTTTGCCAATGAGATACGGGTTCCAGCCTCACAGTTAAATTACCGGAAAAGAAGTGTTTCCCATATAGGGATTAAATGCTGGGCCCATTTGCCTTTGGAGATTCGTTCTCTGCTACCTTACTCTTCGTTTAGAAGAGCTCTTCGGACCTTTTGTCTTTATAATATACCAACAAATATGTAACTACTTTATTAGTATTAGTTCAATTTTGCTATATCATTTTTTTTAAAGCTTATCTTGTTCTTTTTTTGATTATTTAATTTGTTACTCCTCAATGTATGTTATATGGGTCCATTGGAGTTCATTTATAGTCCTCCTATGTGCTTTTTTATCTTTATTGTAGTTCCACCATTAGTTAGCTTAAAAATTATAATTTCAGGAGCTTTATTTGTTTTATTTGTTTTTACTTGTTCTATTTTATTTGCTTTATTTGTTTGTTTTTGTTTTTTTGTTGTTGTTTTTTTATTTTTTGTTTTAAATTGTTTATATTTACCTAGTCGGATTTAACTAATTTAGACTGTAAGATTTTGTGGCATAGTAGAGACTATCAAACATGTTTTTTTTTATAAATGCTCGTTTGCATAGTCCACCTGGGATCGTCTCAAGCAGCATTACACGCCGGCTAGTTTCTCCTACCAATCTGTATGCTTCTTGTTTAATGATTCTACTGTAGGAGTTGGAATAACCGTTTCGATTGTTTTTATAAATTCTACTGTATGAGAGATCCATGGGGGCGAATCTACCGTCTTCAATAGTTTGGAGGAAAATTGCTGTATAATAAGGTCTTCTTCCTTTTCGAATGGTTCCGGCTAGGTCCTTCAGTATTTCGACGGCGCTTTCCCTCGTCTAACTTCCCGTCAGAGTTCTAATGATTCATCGGATTGCAAACGAGCCTCATCATATGGAGGCGTTTAATTAACCGGATACATTTAAAACATGTTCGCTTGGGCGCCTGTTTAAGATCTTAAGAGGTAAGAAATTAATAAATGAAAAACTGGATTTAATTCTCCAAACATAAGGTCATGATATTATTCTGTGCCTGCGATAGCCCAATTGGTAGAAGCGCTGAGCGTGATACTCGTTGCTCAATTAATCGCAGAATAATTTTTCCTTTCATTTTTCATGATCTTAAGAGTGTCCGCTGAGGCAATTCCATCAGCTCTAACAGCAGCGAAGGTGACCAATAGACCTCGGGGCAAAGACAATGTTCTACGAAAGAAACATCGAATGAACGGTAAATTCACTCCAAATAATTTACAATTGGCGAGAGATGCAATTGATGGACATAAGTCGTCATCGAAGGATTTGAAATACTCAGAAGGAAAGAATGAATTCAAATCTAGAAAGAAGAAGCCCCAAAGAAGTAGCTAGGCCATTCAAGTAATGATATTTCAAGTAATGAACTGTTAAATTTCAAAACAGAATCTTCCATCACAAATATTAGGATACGGAGAACATTTTTCACGAATTCAAAGAGAAATTCACAGTATGTGTGTCAACAGATATACGCTCGAATTGACCAGCCAACGTGCGATCTACGAGTCGTACATAGCAACAGTTCCGATGAAGGATGCTCTCCTTCCGTAAAATTCTAAAATTCTCAAGGCATCATCGGATAGATATACAAACATTAGATGTACCAGCAATTGATCAGACTCTAACTGATTACTTGGACGAAATAAGATGTTCCCCCGCCGTGGAGTCTTCAGAGGACCGTGGCACCGAGGAACGAACATTGGTGATCCTATGTCATCAGGAACCCCAACTGGCCAGTTCGGTGACCAGAGTGACCAGTACCATTTTTTTCTTAGATCCGCCACTTTTTTAATGGTAAGTATCGTTCAGAAATCGGCGAACCTCTCCTTCATGAATATTGGAATCGGCGAACTAGATCAGGAACATTCTTTTGTGGACACTGTAGAATCAACAGCAGCCCTCATATAGACACGAACGTGTCCAGACATAGCTTGAATAAGTCTTCTGCCATCGTTTTTGCTGTTTCACTGGCAATGATGCTGACTAGTTACAGTCGCACGGGGTAATTGCAGAATGACAGATTTGTTGCCTAGGTGACATCCTATGTTGGTATCTCGTTGAACTCATACGGCAGTATTGTGAATCATAAATTAGTCTGTTAAGCATATGTCTATTTATATTATCTTTGACATCATAGAAATGTAAATTAGGACACAAGGCATGTTCTGGAGCGTATTTGGAAACTTTTGATCCGAAAGAGGAAAGCCCAATGTTGCTACATTTTCAATGAGTTTTCTGATCTGTCGAAATACGTCTGCGAGAACTTTTCAAGGTCTTTTTTCTCACGCTTAGAATAGAGAGTAAACCAGCAGGAAATATTTACAATGAGCATTTTTTTAAGTAAATAGTTGAAAAACTTAACTATAGCTTATCGATGATGAAAATAGGTTAGATTTGCATGATTATCCAAAGTATATCGAATTACGAAATCAGTTTGAAATATTCAACGAGTTTTCCCACTTTGTTCCTGCTTGGAAAAGGAATGAAGCATTAATGTTAAGAGAATCGTTCATCATTCTCAATTAAATATAAAGAGAGCATGCGCAAATCTATTTTATTCCAGTTATAAGAAAATAGGCGGACTGGTGACGCAATATATTTACAATGAACATGCGACAAAATGAATGTGCCCAATGGACTGAGTGACGAAATTAATGTGAAGAATTGAAAGCGGCTGTATGAAGCGTTCATCACTGTAATAGAGTAAAAACTCGCCTAACAAAACGTGAATAGACAATTGTTCATTTACTTCCGCACCCTGATTCAGAAGTGGCCATGCAAAGGAAGTGTGTTTGGAGAATACATCTTTAGAAACACTCTTATTTTCTATTTCTTTTCTATAGCACTTTTTTCAATAGGGAAATTTTTTTTCTTAACTTATCTTTATAGTGCGCTATTGTTTTCTCGTACATTCACTCTTTTCGATGCCCCACTCTTGAAAGCAACACGTTCAAAACAAATGAACTACTTTATTTCTTCCATCATAAAAATAGCTTATGATGGATTGATAATAATTTTATTGCATAAAGTTTTAAAGCAGATGCAACATTCGGAAAAGCTTTATGAGCAGCGCTTCTGGCGGCCGCCGAGCGTAGCTTTCCTATTTTATTCTTTAGATCTTGTTTTATAACTAACTAACTAACTAACTAACTAACTAACTAACTAACAATGTAAGTAAAGCAAAGGAAAAGTTCAAGAACAAAGCTAACTCCAACGTCACCTTATTATGGACAATGTTTAATCAAGGAAAACGAAAGGGAAAACTCCTTGCAGCAGAAGTAAGAGCAGCGAGACGGATGCTGTTGGTCCCTGGTTCGATCCCCGTCGCTGAATTTTTCGTTTCGTTTTCCTTCATTAAAATTGTCCAGTGTTAGATCTCGATCTCTCGATCTCTCTCTCTCTCTCTCTCACTCTCTCTCTAGTGTTTCATTATTACGATGGCAAGTCAATAAGTATCTGCACAAAATTTTTTATACAATCAATGCTTCCGTAATGCAACTCATTCGTATCTTGTTTATATGGAAACCATATTTACAAGTCTGAATAATTCGTACTGCCTTCTAAGAATCAAATTAATTCGTACCATGTTATATAGGCAGTTTTGCGACTTAATGGATAACAAAGTCATGGGAACACGCGACCGCCCATAGTATCGTCGAGTTGCTTATAATGTTGCATAGTTTCTGAATTTACAGGAGAATTCCTTGATACCGGAAACTGAAAAATTGTGGTGCATGAAAAAAACAGGGAGAATTCTGCATTGTTTCGACCATAAAAGTGTAATAGAAGAAGTTCATGCTTACAATCACTACCGTACATAGTAAGAAACCATGTTATAAGAGGATGCACTGACTGTTCAATTGAAAGTGGACAGACGTTTCGTCGAATATCTAGAAAAATACTTGACAAATTATCTTGAAACTTCAGGGGTGTAAAGAGCATGTTAGACCTCATATATTTCAGGGAAGGTTTTGTCCCGACAGAAAATAGGGGATCAGCAACAAATTGAACAAAAAACAAATAACGTTTGGGATCACCCTGTAAAAAATAATGCTTGAAATGCCAGTATCAACTTTTTCTCCTTACGCTGATATGAAGCCAATTTGCCAGCGTAAGGAGAAGTTGGTACTTGTGTCCGGTTCAAAAATAAAAATTTATAGAAAACCCCTTATCGTTTTGTTTAATTTTGAGAGCAGCTGAAATTCAACTCATTCTATTGACTCGAGGATATCTTTCTGAATTTTCACGATATTTGCTTGGGCTTTTTATAAGAGTAGCTCTATACATTTGGCTAATAAATTATATAAAAGACATTTTGATAACGCTTACCCGTGCGCAGTTAAACAGTATTTAGTAAAAATGTTCAATTTCATCAAATATTTAATATTTTTATAGTCTGATTGTAGGGTGTTGTCTCTACTGTAGTTTATCAATTTCCTGAAAATGGCATTGCATTGGGTTATAACGAATTTTTAAAGAAACCTTTATACCTCCAAGAATATACGGAATAACACGGGTACGTCACAGCTGGACGATAGTCAACTGGGCGATGTCAACTGGACGAAAACCAAGTGGGCGACGGTAAAACTGGACGATAACCAAGTGGACGACGATAATTTCATAATTTTTTTAAAAAAAAGCCAACTAAAAATACCAACTTTAATTTGCCGTCCGTTTTAATTTTAATTCTTAGTTGTTTGCATTAAAAAATATTAATATAATTGAACAATGTAATGAAATATTATGCATTAAAACAGTTTTGTAACTATCATATAACTTCATATATTTATTTATCGGGCCATAATAATTTTTAAGTAATTTTTATAACTTTATAAATTCTTCACTGAAAAAAATCTAATGGTAAATGACTAATACGTCGTTTCTGGGTTAATATGATTGGACAATGTTATCATAATTAGCTTTCTAAGCTAATTGGGAAAAAATGGTTTAAATACGAATTGTATCACGCAGCAGTTGCCGTTGATAAAAATGCGAAGATTCTGTGGTTAGAACCTCATCTGAAACGATAACACTTACTTTGCATGCTTTCTTTTTCGAAAGTATTTTTATTGCATTAATTTCCTGATCTGATAGTATATTTATTAGAGTTGACTTTTGTCTCATCACTGAAGATGGCTACTTGGTAGCCGAAATACGTATCCGATATTTCAAATCTCCTTGTAGATTAGAGGTTCCCTCCGATTTTGGTACTTAATTCTGTATATTTATTTTATATGAATCCTATATTTTAAGTCAGAAACGAGGACATATTTCCTTGAAATAAATATATTTAATTAAAAAAACATAATAAAATGTCATGTTGTATTAGTTCATAGATATTAATATGCAATAATAATAAAATAATAAATAAATTAAGTTATAATAATTTTTTTTTTTAATTTGAAGTTTTAAAATATTTCTGTCGTCCAAATGTCCATCAAAAAACAGAAAGGTAAAATTTTTTTTAAGCTATAAAATTTTCGTCGTCCACTTGGTTATCGTCCAGTTTTACCGTCGCCCACTTGGTTTTCGTCCAGTAGATTATCGTCCACTTGACCAGCGTCTAGTTGCACTCGTCCAGTTGACGTGTTCCCTGTTATTCACATACAAATGAAGACAGATAAGTAATAAGCATACAACGTATTTCAAGCACTATTATTTACAGGGTGATCGCAAACATTATTTTTTTTTTGTTCAATTTGTTGCTGGTCCCCCATTTGCCTTCGGGACAAAAACCTTTGCTGAAATATATGAGGTGTAAATGCTCTTTACACCCCTGAAATATCAGAATAATTCATCAAGTATTTTTCTACTTCGACAAAACGTCTAAAATCGAAAGTGTCCACTTTCAATTGAGCAGTCAGTGTAGGAGGACTGTGCCTACTGAACTTACCCGTGCGTATCCAGGAAAAAAAAATTGGCAATGATTCAACGTCCTCCACTGTAATTTTTACTTTTATCGTTTAGCCCCCTGTATTCATGATGGAAAATTGCTTAAGTAATCTCTCTAGAATGAGTACAAATTAATTTTAATTAAAAATTTTTGAATACACTAAATCATTGTAATTTTCAAAATATAACATAAATATATTAAAGTTGGTAGGTCAATGAGGAACGCTAATAATTTTGCAAAAGCAGTCTCAATAGGATACTTCATGGGATGATAATAAAAATTCCGAACCGACACTAACACTGATAGCAATATATCCGATAATATATCGATTATAAAAAAAATTATACGTGCTAAGATTCATATCAAAGATTTAATAGGCACATTAACTACCCATCCATATACACGGTATAGAAGAAATTCCCGAAACTGTCGAATAAGTTCAGAACAAAAGGTGCTAGGGCCATAAAATTCAGGAAAATAGCCATAAAAGTATTCCCAGCGCTCCATGTGTAAGCACTAAGAAGTTACGGAAATTAACTTTTGAACCATGATAGATAGAGAAAACGTTCTAATTACAAAGTTGTAGAGCGTCACCGATTTAGTAGAACTCTACTCTTTGCATAAAGCAAGCAAAAACATAAAACGCGTTAAACGGCGGAGAAAAGTCCATGTATGAATCACCTTCTGGATACCGTGGTTGGAATATTCATGTATAGAACAACAAACGGACAAAGTCGCTCCTATTTAATACTTGCTACAATAGAAGACTGAAATTAAACAATACACTCACTAAATTTCAATCTTTCAGAACGCTCGAAACAAAGGGAGAAAAAGATGTCGAGGCGTGACCACCGAGAGAGAAGGCCTCCGTATTGAAACTTAATACATTGTTACATCATCATAGGTAGTGCAAATTCAGGGCTTATAATAGGGAAGTTGCAACCTTAATTCGATTAGAGCACTAGATGTAGAGAGTAGCGACATCCTTTTATACCGCCAATCCTCGTCTTTCATTGGTTCAAGGCAGTCACGAGGTCCATTGGCAGCCATTGTTGGGCAACAGCAATTACGCTCGTCGCCGTTCGTTTAGCTTATTTTGCCATGCAATCAGTGCTGTACTTTAGTATAATTCTGCCCCCTTATTGTATTCTGTACAGCACCGGTGC
The DNA here is from genome assembly GCA_023313115.1 of Rhysida immarginata. NCBI lineage: Eukaryota > Metazoa > Arthropoda > Chilopoda > Scolopendromorpha > Scolopendridae > Rhysida > Rhysida immarginata. Next base: position 225,375 of record JAHWFO010066382.1, read on the forward strand.
CCCTCCCCCCCTCACTACATGCTCTGAATGCAATATACATGTATTCATCTATTGCAGTTCCATGCTCGTTTTTTATTTTAAGATTTTTTATGAATGCCGAAGTCTTACGAGATTTTATTAAATATAAAAATTTCTGTCTAAAGAAAACGACGTTGAACCTGCATATTTATTAAGTGCGGAAGAAGAAGTAAAATAAATAAATAAATAAATAAATAAATAAATAAATAAATAAATAATAATAATAATAATAATAATAATAATAATAATAATAATAATAA
>JAHWFO010066382.1:225662-247946 GCA_023313115.1 Rhysida immarginata
AATAATAATAATAATAATAATAATAATAATAATAATAATAATAATAATAATATAATAATAATAATGTAGCAACTACAGGGATACAATCCGCCAGATGAACCGGAAGATGAATCCGTTTGTTGCCCCCCAACAGGCCGAAGCCCAAAACGGGGTTAATGAAACATATAAAATAAACTAATAAAGAAAGGAAAAATAAAAATAATAATAATTAAAATAACTAAAACAAGTTAAGAGAATAAATAAATATGAAGATCGTTAGAGTCTAATAAGCTGACGTCCTTAAAATTCTCGTAGTAATTTTTAATTAATTTATTAATAGGATTGATCCGTGCAATGTGCGAATTCCAACGAATAGCAGGTTTGATAATATAACCTCTACGAGTCGCCTTTAATGAAAGAAAGTTAAAATCAGAAAGTAAAGAAAATACCGCAATTCTGTGATGAAAAACACTTAATAAAATATTAAAAAGATTGTTACTTATAATGCGGTTTAAGTTAAAATCTTTATATTGGTGAGATAACGAATTAATGTTTTTCATACGAGTTGCCACAAAGGAATTAAAACTGACACATTTACGTTGGATTTTATTCAGGACCTGAGAATTGCCACCGAACCAAATCCAAACACAATATAGAATTTTGGGACTAACGAAAGCTTTAAATAAAATACTCAGAGTTCTTGGACTAGAAAAAAAATGTATAGATCGCTTTATCATCCCAATACGTCTAGAGATGTCCAGATATATCTGGTTCATGTGGCTAACAAAAGAGCAATTGTCAGCCAGCATCACACCCAGATCTCTAATAGTGTTAGTTCTGGTGAGGACGGCATTATTAACGTAATAATTATATAAAAACGGATTTACGGACCGTTCGAACGAGACAACGAAAGATTTTTGAGCGTTTAATTCAAGACCGTTGTCTTTAGCCCATTGGTGTACACGCAACAATGCCTCGTGTAATTCTTTACAAGCGTCCCAACCATTAACAGCATGATATAATTTAACGTCATCTGCGTACATCAGTATTTTTGATCGAAATGGAGCAAGAACATGCGGAAGATCCGCAACAAAAATATTAAATAGTAAAGGACCAAGTGGGGAACCCTGCGGTACCCCACTTTTGATGGGAAATATACAGCCAGGCTGATCAAGAAATCGTATTTTAAAACTTCTTCCCTTTAACATGGAACTGAACCACTCCAAAGCAATATCGGAGAAACCGATATGTTTTAACTTAGCAATCAACAAGGAAATATTTACCTTGTCGAACTAATAATAATAATAATAATAATAATAATAATAATAATAAAGCACAGAAAGCACAGAAAGCACCATCCACACGCAGCTATTGAAAGACTCACCCTGCCTCGTTCAGAGGGAGGCAGAGGTCTTATTGACATAACAGATCTACACCAGAAACAGACTCAGTCACTCAGAGAATTCTTTCACTCTAAACAACACACATCACCATTACACAAAGCAGTCTGCATGGCTGATACAAAATACACACCTCTGAATCTGAACAGCATGCAGAACACCCATAACATTCCTACAACATGCACTAAACTTCAATCATGGCTCGGAAAGCAACTCCACGGTAGACATCCTTCTGACCTCAACCAGCCACACGTCGATAAAAAAGCGTCGAACTTTTGGTTGAGTAAAGGGAGTCTCTTTGGGGAAACTGAAGGAACCATGATTGCCATACAAGACCAGATTATTAACACTAAAAGCTACAGAAAACATATTATCAAAGAATCGACTGACGGGTCTTGCAGGAAATGCCATATCGCAGAGGAAACCATCCAACACGTCATATCCAGTTGCAAAATACTCACGCAGACAGATTATTTGCACAGACATAACCAGGTAGCCAACATCATACATCAACATCTAGCTAAAATACACAAGCTAAGGGACATTCACACTCCTTACTATAAATATATCCCCGACACTGTCTTAGAGAACACCACACATAAACTATATTTTGACAGAGCTATAATCACTGACAAAACTATCCCTCATAACAGACCAGACATTACACTATTAGATAAGCAAAACAAAGTGACTTACATAATTGATATTTCCATCCCCAATACACACAATTTACAAAAGACATACACTGACAAAATCACTAAATATACGGATCTTGCACACGAAATAAAACGCCTTTGGGGAGTTAACAGAGTACACATTGTTCCTATCATTCTTTCCGCCACTGGGATTATTCCACACTCGCTACACAAAAGCCTATCAACACTAAATTTAAACCCACACTTATACAAAACCTTACAGAAAGCCACAATTCTAAACACATGTCACATAGTAAGGAAATTCCTACACTCAAACATCAATACTCCCACGAGTGGATAACTTTCCCTCCCTCGCATTTGAGTCCCTTGGGCTTTGGCCCTCTTTTGGGTCCGCCTCTGGGATTGGCTTCCGGACTTGATCCGAGTTTGGTTTCTCCAAACAATGATAATAATAATAAAAAGGATGAAGAAAACTGTATTGTGTTTTACAAAGCTGACAAAAATTTAGAAAATATTAATTTAACAAACAACATCCACATTAATATACTCGAAAAACTGTCTTTGTATTATTTAGCAGGCTCAAGTAAATAAAAGATACAGGAATCTGACAACGGTGATTCATCGGCTGGAATTAAATCTTTAAAAAAATTTACGGAATTGAATTCATATATTAATTTTGAAACAAAAGGTAAAAATTGTCTATGTGTTATTGTTTCTGAAATTGTCTTCAAATTAATTTACGAACTTGAAAAATGAATAAGAGTGCATGAAGATATCTGGTGAAAGAAGTATACAAGACAACGCAAACAATATTTTTTAATCATCTCATTGCTCCATTTACCCGAATTGTCATAACGTTTATGAGAAAATTATAAATGTTTATTTTTTGAAAGATTTTTCTTCTTAATCCGGGAAAAAAATTCATAAATATACTGGCAAGAGAAGCGCTGTCCATAAATTATAATTTTTAATAAAAATTTTAAGCAAATAAGTTATTATTCCATTTAATTCATATATCACTTTTTTCTTCTTTATATCTGTGAAAAAAATCTACAAACGAGATTTAATTATTATATAATTCAGTATTAATCGAATTAATTCTTATTTAAAAAAGGATAATTGAATTAATTTAATAATTGTGATATTTTAATTATTTCCATAAGGGAAAAATTAGCAACTAAGGAGATGGAATGTATTGTTATTTTAGATTGATATGTCTAGCGTTAATAGCGATAATATCTAACTTTATTCTATTATAACGCTAGGCATATCAGTCTACAAAACAATACATTCCATCTCCTTAGTTTTAATTTTTAGTTGCTAATTTTTCCCTTATGGAAATCGTTAAAATATCACAATTAGACATAACTCTATTTTCAATTCTATAACTTACAGGTATTGGACATTGAAACTGAAACACCTGGTAGAAATCCAAAATCTTTATTTAATAAGGTGTTGGGGCACCGTGGGCAGCCAGCACAGCAGTAACACGTCTTGGGAAAGATCGGTAGAGGTCCTGCACAGTTTGCACCCCAAACCATTACTGATCCACCTCCGTGTTTGACTGTGGGTGCCAAGCAGTCTGGGTTGTAGGCATCAGAGGGGCTCCTCCAGACGAATACCCTCCCTGTTGTTTGGAAGACAGTGTAGCTGGACTCGTCCGAGAATATGACGCGTTTGAGGTCATCCAACGTCCAGGTTTTATGCGTCCGGCACCACTGAACCCGCTTGGAGGCATTTGTACTACTGATGAAAGGCTTCGGTATAGCAACCCTGCCATGGATGTTGGATTTATGCAGGTAACGACGGATTGTCTTCGTGCACACAGGTTCCTGGAGGTGTGTATTCATTTCTGCGGTGATTTCTGCTGCGGTGGTTTTCCGCTTTCGTGCAACAATCCTGGTCAATGTCCTGACGTCTCTTTCCGACAACTTCCGTTTTCCCCTGCAGTTGCTCCTCCTGGACGTGGTTCGTCCTTCCTGTTCATATGCACACATCACCCTGGATACTGTAGCACGTGAGACATCACAAAGTGTGGCAGTTTTGGACACAGATGCACCTGCTAGACGCGCCCCAACAATCTGCCCTCTTTTGAAGTCGGATATGTCTCCCATTATAGCGCTCTGCACAGACAATTTGAAGCTTACAATCGAACTTTTCTACTGGAGTGACTACCAAGACCTCTGACACGTGATTCATTGATATGCATACGATTAATTACCTAGCAGAAGGTTCTATTCAGCCCTGGGGGTATCCAGTGCTATTTGCGAAGGTGTTTCAGTTTCAATGTCCAATACCTGTATGTATTAAGTTAATGGCATTGAGATGCTTTTTGTATTTATTTCTGTCCTATACAAACTATAATTCGAGTCGGTATATCATGGATTTCCTATAGCGCAGCATTAGTATAGTGGCTTTTTGCCACAACAATGGCGCCGAGGCAGGAGTTGTCGCTACTCTCCATGGAGGTAGGAATAAGGAACCTATTCCTACGTCCATGCTACTCTCTGCATCTCACGGCCTACGAGATAGTAAATTTACTATCTCGTAGGCCGTGCTGCATCTAGTGCTCTAAATTCGATTGATGCGCGGCGCACTCTAGCGACTGTTAGAAAAACTAACGACCTGTACGTGTGCCTAATGCCATGGTAGAAATTATTGCTGTGTGGTTGGATGCCATAAAAATGAATACAATCTATTTTTAGTTCTCCTTTATTAAAGAAAGATCCAGGAAGGAGGAGAATGTAGATTTAAGCTGTGAAGCATATCAGCTAATATTTTACAAACAAGAAAGATTATCCTGAGCAAGTGACGGAAGACGAAAAAGACGCACGAAAAGAGGGCGTGGATGAAAAAGAGGCAGTGCATAATAATGAATGATCATAATTTAATTCATTTAATAATGAGAGAAATTAAAAGCAGTAATCATTTTTGTTTATTTTCGGGTAGAGAAAATGGAACTATGTGGAGTCCAATTAAGAAGTCTACAGGGTGACAATAAATTATGGCAACTCATTGTGTACAAATTTTTTAATCCAAAGAAACGAAAAGTAAAACAATTGACAACTAATAAATAGAACATGGTCCCTTGGTAATAACATGTTCATTCGGTTTCGAAGTGGGCTCCTTTGGCGGCGATACAAGCCCCAAACGTGTCTTGAAATTTTCAGCAATGGGCCGCAAGTCGCAGGCGACAATCGGTCCCATTCTTGGCGCAGGGACTTCTTCAGCGACTCCAAACTGTTGTGGCGTTTAGCACAGGTCTTGAGTTCCAAGATTGACCATAATCCATCGGATTTAGATCCGGCGAGTAGGGCAGCCACTGCTGAGACGTGATGAAATCCGGAAAATGGCTCTTGCACCACTCCTGCGTCATTTTCGCTCTGTGAGCTGGTGCAGAGTCTTGTTGAAAGGTCCAATCCGCATTGCCGAAATGCTGCCGAGCCCAGGGAAGTACCACAGCCTCGAAAATATCACGACGGTAAACTTGTTGGTTGATTTTGACTCCTAAAGCTACGTGCTTCTCGGTGCGACTATCACGATGATCGTTCAACGATGATCGTGCAACAATTAAACGTTGGACGATAATCGTTGGTTACCATTTTGCTCGGAGCGTCTGCGTTTTTTGATTTTTCACTAGTCGCGTGTTTTCATTCGCAGTCACATCGTTCTAGAGGAAGGTTGTGTTTAACAGAATGAGTTGAGTAGACGTAAAAAATCAATAATTAAATGCCTTTTGATTGAGGAGATGGAAGACGACATGTATAATGAAAAGAGCCAAAAAACACCGTATGTTTGAGCTCATATGTAAATCGAAAAAAATCATTGATTCATTGATAAGAATTACGAATAAAATGTCATGAACGTTTAAAAATCGATATTTTTTGGCTACTTTGTGCACGAATTACACAATGTTGCATAATATAGTTATTGAATATAGTAAAATTGTGTTCATTTTGTGGTGCACTTTCGTCAAAAAAGTTTATATTGAAATTATCAAGTAATTATTAAACGAAAATATACAAGTATTTAAATAACTAAAGAACAATTTGGTTTCCAACTTTATTGGCAATCTCAGCGCATGTATTATCTTGACTCTTTGATCCTTGAAGGACGCATGTGACAGTGATGCGCCACTTCTTCGAGAATAATTTCATCATCGGTGTCAGAAAACGTCTGCACATAGTCTTCTCATAACAAAAATCGTTAACGACTAACGATTATGTTCACCCTTCTCTTGAACGACTATTCAGGACGTACGATCATCGTTGACGACTCTAGTGGCAGTCGCTCGGAGCAAAACAGCTCCATAGGAAATACAAAGAAATAGTGCTCAACGGTCATCGTTGCACGATCATCGTGATAGTCGCACCGAGGAACACGTACCTTTAGTCCACGAAAACGAGGGGTGTCTTGCCACTGGCGCAAATTCCATCCCAGACCATCACGGACTGCGCATTTTGGTGACGTTCGATGACTGCAGAAGTGCCGGGTGCCTCTGCTGATTACACTCTGTCGTTTTGGTGATTGTGTGCCTGCTCCACAGTGAAGAGCTTCTCGTCTGTGAAGAGGATGCGCTTGAGTTGGCGCTTGTTTTCGTCTGTGAGAGGCTGGACTTTTTGGAGCTTGTAGGGCTTGAGTTTGAGTTCCTCTGTTGCCATTTTCCGCACCGATTCGCGGTTGATTCCGGTCTCACGAGCGATTTGTCTCATTGAGACCCTCGGGTTTCGCTGGACTCGCTTTTTGATGATTTTGCGGTTCCTGGACGTGTTGGTGGTACACTTTCTTCCTCTTTCTGGACGGTCGCCTTCATGGCCAAGCTCTTTGAACCGTTTGACGGCTTTGGAGACGACGTCTCTGCCAACATTGAGTAAACGAACAATTTCACATTAACGCTTTCCTTGACGAAACAGACCCAAAATTGCACTGCGTTTGCTTGACATTTCATAGCACACATCAATTAACTCATAATAAGCTGAAAGACGGACGATTTGCCCAAGAACATGCAGTGATTGCAATGAATTAAAAAATTTTTTGGTGGCGCTTTAATATATTCGCGCCTGGACGCGTCCATTTCTATTGCCATAATTTATTGTCACCCTGTAAAATTTGTTCTGGACATTTTGTAAATGGTAAACCTTTTTACCACCAAATATCCAGATTACAAGCCTACAATATTTCCTCCTATGTATAAAAAACACCATTAACAAATAAGTCTACTGAGAGGTTTCTAAGGCAATAAAAATAATTTCTTCCTTTTCTGATTATTTTTTTCTAAACAATCGTACCCAATCAACAATCGATTGAAAATTGCATGGCAATGTCATACTCATTTTCTTGAAGAAAGCAGGTGTTCTTTAAAAATGTCTAATGTTTACCCACTGTGTAAAATTAATCTTACACGTTGTGTTTACCTAACGATGTTACTACTTTCTGATACCAATTGGCAGTATTTCGTAGCGATCGATGCGATCCTGGAGGGTTGCATCTTTCCTATTGGATGGATGACTGGATTTTCAGCCTACATCTCCCCTTTTATCCAGGAGACTAGCTATTTGGGATGAACGGATGATGGTGAAAATAGACAAACACAAACATCCAAGCCCTCGGCGGGATTCGAACCGCGACTCGCTGGTTTCGAGCGGCAAGACCTGCGCCTGAACGTTCTCGGCCGCCGAGCCGGCGGGCTTATTATTGGTAGAAATACAAATAACAATGCACTGTCTATGATGATGTAACAATGTATTACATGTCAATGCGGAGGCCTTCGCCCTCGCGATGATGCAACGTTAAACAATTCAACCAGGAATACATGAATTGTGCTTATCTATTCCTGAATCAACCTTTGAATTCGCTTTCGCCTTTGGTTATCACCAGTGATCCTCCTGTAAAATAAAACATTAGGTCCAAGGGTCCAAAAGAATATTTTGTGGTCGATAATATTCAAATTGAAAACTCTGGATCAGGAAAAGTGGCCAAGAAAATTACCAAAAATTAGTTCACAGGTGCATAGTTTCCGCAAGTGAGAAATGAAGCAGCCCACCCCCTTGATTCTTATTGAAGCCAAAATGACGCTCATCGCGTCTGTTATGCCAGATGGGAAATCAGTCGAATTCTCACAACCCCGAAACAACCTTTCGATGTTTATGTATACATTCCTTCTGTGGAAATTTTTTTTACAAAATTGCTTTAAATTATATGCTGGTAGAACAACTTGACGTCGAATTACGTCAGTAGAATTAAATATTTAAGTTCTACTTTCTTATACATACTTTTCTTCTCCAAGATTCAAGATCATGTTTTCGATATGCATATTTTAAGAGCGGCTACCTCGAAGAAGAACTGACTTTTGTATCAATTTTCCTTTAATAGGAATTTAACAGCGTTCGCCATCTTTCGCCATCAGTCGTTAATGGTAACTCGAACCCAGATTCTCCATGTACTCTGGTCACCTGGTTCTAGGCCGACCACTTACAAGGGAATCCCTCGAACATGTATGTCACAGATTTCCACCAAATTGAAATATGTTACTCATCTGAAGCTACTATAGATGCTTGCAAAATAAGAGAGTGCGAAATTGTGTTTCTTTCAAAATAAACCGCGAAAACGAAAAAATTTCAGCATACATAGCCACACAAAGACTCCATTGTTAAAGCGGTTTGGCTATGTGGGGTTCCCTTGTTAGTCTCTTACCCACCGACTTGGAAAATATAACTGCATAGGAAGACCAGTTTGCGGCTTCCGTATGACATAGCCATATTCAAAATATAACATACAAATAACAAAACATATAACAAAATGCAAATTCATTAGATATGATGGTGTAAAAGAGACTTATGCTTTTGATCATTTCTACTCTTTTTACCATTGTTGTAAAAATTTTAAAGAATAAATTTTTATATTAGAAATTACCAGAACAATCGATGTATGGGCAGGAGGGAGGGAATGATCAGAATGGCATTTAGTGATTGTTTTGTTTAATTTTATTCAATCTTCCACTATGGCAAGTATTAAATAGGAGCGATTTCGTGCGTTTGCTGTTCTACGCGTGAATATTCCAACGTACGGGGTTCAGAAGGTGTTCCATACATGGAGTTTTCTTCCCCGTTTTACGAATTATATGCTTTTTTTTTCTTTATGCAAAAAGTAGATTTCTACTAAATCGGTGGCGCTCTTTCCATCTTCAGAAGTTAGTTTTCGAAATTTCTCAGCACTTAAACTAGGGAATACTTTTATTCAATCGGGTACGGCCACTTTCCTATAGATAGACCTGACTTTTATGGCTCTAGCACCTTTTGTTCTAAAGTTATTCGACTGTTTCAGGAATTTCTTCTACAATATGGGTATTTAATATGCCTATAAAATTTTGAAGATGTTTTTCATACAGACCTTGGCACAAAGTTTTTCATAATCGATATATTATTGGATAGAGATGTTACCGATATTAGTTTCGGTTCGGAATTTTATTATCACTCCGTGAGGTTCCCTAGTCAATACTGACAATTCCACTGAAAAAGTAGGCATAAATCAGTTTTGAACCTGTCAAATAATAATTTTATTACATTAAAAATAATGAACGGCACTAATGCGTGACTCCTACGTTTTTAGTGCTGAGTTTGTAGAAGACTATTCGCCATACACGACAAAGTTGCTAAGCTATAAAGTGCATATAAATATTCAGATGCCATTTATAAATTCAAATTATAAAACGTCTTAAAATCGTCTTCCTATATTAAAGAATAAGAGAGTCGCACTCGGCGATCACCAAGCCACACTTTGGGAAAAAATTCTGCGTATGGCGGATGTCTGAATGCTTTTCGTGTACTTTGATGTCACTCACACATACCAATGCAGTTGTTTCAGTTTGGAGTTAGTGATTTTCGAAACGGTTTGGTTACGAACCTGAAACTGTCAACGATTGTCAATAATTTTAGATTAATAAAGGAATATTAAGAATGGTAAATGCCATCTAGAAAATTAAAGCTATGTTTAATCGATTTAAGCTGACTTTGAAACTTTTTGAAAGTTTTTTTTGCGGCTAATTACGTCCGTGAAAAGGCTAAACGTGTGTGTGAACAGATTTTTATGTCACCTACCACTGTCGTCTATGATGAACTTCTCATTATCGAAAAACAATTTACAACCAAACATTAACCCAGCGTTTCTTAACCTTTTTACACGGCGACCCCATAAAATTGTTTATACTCGTATTGCGACCCAAATATTATAAAATCATTATACCAGGTGATCACAAAAGTTCTTGCTGTTTTTAATTCCGTAAAACAAAATGATGTACACAAAAAGTAGCGTATCGCTTGTCCTCAAAGTAATCCCCATTGGCATCTCCAATTGATCAATCCCCTGGCTGTAAAACTTGCCGGTCTTGGACTCAAAGAAGTCCGCGAGTGCCTTTCGCAGGTCTGTATCATTGGTGTAGGATTTTCCACGAAGATGGTTGTCCAGAGAATGGAAAAGGTGATAATCCGTTGGAGCAAGATCTGGTGAGCAATGTGGATGACACAAAGTTTCCCAGCCAAGCCACTCTATGGTTTCCCTGACCACCCGCGCCACATGTGGCCGGGCATTGACATGAAAGAAGAGTGCCCCTTGGCGATTCACCAATGCTGGCTCCTTCTGCTCCAATGCCTGTTGCACACGTTCCAACTGCTGGCAGTACAGGTCCCCAGTGATGGTTTGGCCAGTTTATAGCAGCTCGTAGTTGAACCATTTGGCGCCTAGTCCACCAGACACAGAGCATGATCTTGCATGGGTGTATGGGTGGCTTTGTAGTGTGACAACCAATGTTTGGAACGCTTAGGAGTGTCACACAGGACCCACTTTTCGCCACTGGTTAGTATTCGATTAAATATGGGTGCGTTACGATGTCGAGAAAGCAACGACATGCAGGCTGTCACTCGTTGATTCTTGTTGGATTCCGACAATGTGTGGGGTACCCATTTGCTCAACTTGTACGTCTTTCCTAGGCTGTGCAGGTGACGTCTAACTGTTTCATCAGAAATCTGATACCGTCCGGCAAGTTCACCACATGTTAAACTGCTGTCTTCCTCTATGGCCGTTTTCAGGGCCTGGTCATCTAAGGCTTGTGGTCGACCACTGCGGGGTTCATCAGAAATGGCAAATATATCCCGACAGGAATTTCTGGAACCAATGTCTTGCGGTGCGTTCATTCACAGCATCATCCCCAAACGCAAGACACATTCGGCAACTTGATGCTGCTGTTGATAAGCCCACCTTGAAGTCATAAAGCAAACAATACCTAACCGTCTCCTTCGATACCTCCATTTATCTTCACTTCTGCCCGAGATGTGATTGATGTGAATGCCCAACAGCCCTGTATTTATACAGGCCAACCTTCCTGCTCCCCCCTGACAGATTTTGGACCACACTGTACACTCATTTGCATATCTTTTATCACTTCCTTTTATGGCAACATAAAACGGCAAGAACGTTTATGGTTACCTGGTACATGCATTTCGCTAGTGTTTTTATATTTTTCCTATCATTTCGCGACCCATAAAAGTTCGGCACAAACCCAAAGGTTAAGAAACGCTGCTCTAATCCGTGTCAAATTTGGTGTCATTCAAACAGGTAAGTTTTTTCCGATTCCAGGTGCAAATTTCAGTATTTTATGGGCGAAAAACTTTAAGAACGAAGAACGCTAAAAAACCAGAAAACTAGTTTCAATTCAAATTGTATGCGCTGCTACTTGTACACCCACTGGAAAAAGCATTCAAAATGAACGCTCAGTCTCCCCTTTAGGCTGAACGCTCACTAGACTGATGAACAGCTGATGATGGCATGGAATAAGTTCCAACCACAGATTACTTATTATACAGTTTGTTTCCTATTTTAGTGGACAGTTCCATTTTCTGTTTCCTATTTTAGTGGACAGTTAATAAAACCCTTTAGAAGCGCAAAACTCTGATAACTAACAATTTATAAGTCTTCAAACCAATGTAAATAGTGCTTCTTTACATTTTGACAGATTAAAAAGTGCATTTTGTTCTTATAAGGCTATAAAAACTTGATACATATGAAATTACTTGTTTCCTATTTAGTGGACAGTTCCATTTTAAGAGTTAAGGTAACAGCACACAATTCTCAGGAAGGCAGGAATATCATTCTTTGATTGTTTTAAGCTCATATGCAATCATATTGAGAACTCCAGATTATTTCAATAATGGCAAGTCGAGAAAAGCTGTCTGATATTGAAAAAGGCAAAATCATGGCATTTCGAGAGAGTGGAAAGTCAATACGTGAAATTGCTGCTTTGCTGAACAAACCTAAGAGTACCATTGGTAGGTTTCTGACAGTGGGCAGTTCAAAATCGGCGCAGAAGAAACGTGGTCCGAAGCCAAAGTTGACAAATCGTGACAAACAACACATCATCCGTGAAGCAACTCAAACTGGCCACTCGTGTGCTCGAATATGTGCTGATCTGCAACTTCCAGTAAAGCGCAAGACTGTGTGGAAGATTTTGTCTTCATCACCACACTTGACGTACACAAAAAAACAGGCCAAGCCTCCATTAACTGCTGAGCATAAGAATCAACGTTTGCACTGGGCAAAGGAACATATGACGTGGGATGACAAATGGATGGAGGTGTTGTTTACAGATGAAAAAAAATTCAATCTGGATGGTCCAGATGGGTTGCAGTCATACTGGCATGACATTCGCAAAGAGAAGCAGTTATTTTCTACAAGAGTTCATGGTGGCGGCTCAGTAATGATATGGGGCGGTTTTGGCTTTAATGGAACTACTCCTCTAGCATTCGTTACCACTAGAATGAATTCTGTGAAATATCAGGAGCTACTTGAAGAAGCTGCCTTACCTTATGGACAAGACATTTGTGGACCATCTTGGGTTCTGCAGCAAGACAACGCCCCGTGCCACAGTTCGATGTCAACAAAGAACTGGCTGAAATCTAAAAATGTCAACACGATGGTCTGGCCACCGAGAAGTCCGGACATGAACCCTATCGAGAACTTATGGGGTATCATTGTGCGTAAAGTTTACGAAGATGGACGTCAGTACAGCAGTGTTTCATCATTGAAAGAATCAATTGTTGAAGCATGGTATAACTTAGATCCTGAAGTCCTTCAAAAGCTTGTTAAATCAATGAAGGATCGTGTTTTCACACTTATTACACAGAATGGAGGGTCCACTAAATACTAAGGATAAATTCTCCTATTAGTATTGTTTATTTCATTTCTTTTATTTATATTGTCCACTAAATAGGAAACAAGTAGATTCTCATGAATCACCGTTTATGTTTTTGTTATGTAAAAGCTCTTTCTCAGAGTATTGAAAATGTAAAGAAGCACCATTTACATTGTATTAAAGACGTATAAATTGTTAGATATCAGGGTTTTGCGTTTCTAAAAGGTTTTATCAACTGTCCACTAAAATAGGAAACAGACTGTACAGATGCACTACAATCGATAACTATACTAAATTATCGTATTTAATAAAAACCATAAGTCATGCAGTTTCAACCATATAATAAAGTATAACAAATCTTTTTGGAAATTTACATATATAATTCTTTATTAAACATCAAAATACATGTAAGAGCGAATGTTCTCAACAGCACACCCGGCGAAAGTCATAGGCATTGCTACAATCGATGATGTCAAAACAATGGCCCATCCAGTTTCCACTACTAACAATTGACTTTCACATCTGTATAATAAGTAATCTGTGGTTTAAGCTTAACCCTTTGATTTTTCGAGGATTTTTATATTGGATTTTGTTAATCGTTTGTATTTGGTGTGTGTGGCTTTTTAACTCTTTTTGAGTGTAATTTATTAGGCTATCTTCAATTCGTAACGTTTAATAAAGTAATGCTGGTGGTAATGTATATTCATTCGCTTCAATGATGGTCTGATAATACAGCGCAACAAAAAATAACTTTTTAAAGTCATCTTTAACGTTAAGAGCTAATTCTTATGCTTTTTTGTATCAGAGCTCAGTTTTTTCCTATCATCCACAGTTTTCTTGTTGGCCTATAACCACTCTCTAAAAGTGAAGGCCTGAAAAACGTTTTTTTGCTGAAATCGACTTAAAAACTCCTGATTCGAAAAGATATGTTGAAATTTTGAAAAAAAAATCCGTCTGTACGTTTGTACGGATGTACGTTTGTGATCAATTTTTTGTAGCTAACTCCTCTGAAACGGCAAATAGCAGAACCAAACAAAAATTATGCATACTTAGAGGGTATCCTAAATTGTGCCTGAGCGTATATTTTATGTCAATTGGGTAAGCCTTTTTCGAGATATTAATTTTTTTCTAAAAATTAAAAAATGACTATAGCGTTCAAACCAGCGAACCAAACTCCATAAATTCGGCATATACGTACTCCTCTCATTTAAGGGATTTTTTTTTTTTTGTTAATGACTTGTTTGGCTGTGATGAGCCCTTTTGGAGTTATTAACTATCCCCTCCCCCTCCCCGTCATTTTTTTTTTAAATTGAGTAATTTACACTTAGAGGGGTCCTTAAACTATGCATTGACACATTTTTTTATGGAAATGGGCTAAGCCTTTTTAGAGAAATTAATTTTTTTTGGTAAAAATGAAGAAATGGCAGAAGCATTCATTTCGTTGCCCCAAACACAATGTAAACGATATGAACAGCTTCCTCTTATTGAAAAATACAATTTTCTTTTTTGAATCCGTTTCATTATCTCGTGGTAGGCCTCTGCGAATGTACCATTCCACCACACCAACTTATTTTTCAATGAAATACTTTTAAATTATTCAGAGTTTAGGGCCTGATAAATTTCCTTGTGGCCCAAAAATATGGATACTTTAACATTGCAGCCACTTCTCTTCATACCCATTACTTTAAGAGTACAGTTTCTATATGCATAACTTGGAAAGGTGAAGTGATAGAAAAAAATCTAAAAGCAGATTCGGATTCAGCACACCTTCGCTCAGTTTAACAACGCCTCCAATTTGTGAAAGGTATCCTGCTCTCTATAGGGGTAGCCTTTTGCGGACGAGAAGACGCACTAGCTGCAAAAAACTGTTAGCCGCGCTTTTTGTTGTACTTCGATTTTTAACTGAAACTACAAGATCTTGTGGGGGAGGCCGTGGCCTGGTGGGCTTTCACTGAACACAACTTCTGTGAAGTTAACTACATCAGGCACGGCTAGTCACTGGACGGGTGACCATCCGTGATAGTCAATCCTCACCTCCCCCCCCCCCGGCTGCTGCGACCATCATACAGCAGTCGTGAGTCCAGATCCATCCAGGGACCCAACTCGTCGGCCTCTGGCCATACAGGCCCTGGATGGACGTATTGGACCCCAATGAATAAAATAAAAAAAATTAAAACAAGGTAATGCAAAATTAATCGTACGAGAAGAAAACATACCAATGGCTGCTCTGAAAAACTTATTTTACAAAAACCGAACTAAGATGAAAGGTTAACTCTCCAAGTTCATTTGGCAGCACTGAAAAGTCCGTCATTTACAAAACACTCGCTAGAGTCACTATCATTTAAAAATAGCGGCAGCATGGAAAGAAAAAGTACTAGAATATACAAAAATTTCATCGTTAACCGTTTTCAGCGACATTTCTGGGCCAAATATGAGAAAGAAGTACCTCTTAAAGATGGGTGAAACAGTTTGAAGAGACGGGCCGCGTATGCAAGGATAAAAGCACAGGATGTCCATCTGTCTACAACGAAATGATGGAAAACATTTGGTCAAATGATGCCCCCCGGATCATCCGACCTCATTTCTTGCGATTTCTTTTCTTTGTGGGTACGTGAAGGACAAGGTGTTCGTGCCCACACTTCCACAGGACTTGTGACACGAGTTAAAGACAGACGCGTCGGTCGACTCAATTGATCAGGTTTTACTGGTATTCTTAAAGGTGTGGCAAGAATTGGACCATCGTTTCCATCAGCGATTCTCAACTGGTGGTACGCGACCACTGGTGGTGCTTGAACGGGGGACCTCTGAAGGGTCCAGGGGGTCGTTGGCAATGTTTTATTAGTTGTTTTGCGGTACGCGGCTGTAAAAAGTTTGAGAACCGCTTTCTCAACGTCTGCCTTATCACGAAATATCGAACTGCTATTCTAGGCACACATATGGAACATCTATGAATGCCAGTAGAAACTTGGAGAGTTAACCTTTCATGTTATCGGTTTTGTGAAATAAATGCATTAGAACAGTCTTTCTATGTTTTTTGTTTGTATCATTCATTTGAATTACCCTGTATTCTGTTCTCGGTGATTTATCTCCCCAGAAACCTCCAAGCACGCTCCTGCCCGTAAGACTACACCCCTGTGCAAATTAATTGCATTAATTGAAACAAAGCATGTTTTTCTATATACTCGTAATCCTGTAGTCAAAACAAACACGAAAAGTCAGTTTGATCATTTTATATGTTGGATGATGTAATCATTACGTTCAGCAGCAACTGCATTTCATCAGATTTTAGAAATCTGACCAGATGTCATTGACCGCCCTTCCATATGGATGTGACACCTAGGAAACGTAAGAAAGATCGTAACTCTGCACGAACCCACAGCTAAGATCTATCGAGAGATTGTTTCAGTGGTTGGTGTGGGTTTAACAACTGTCAGCCGGATCGGTTTCTCCTAAAGATAAATGAAAATGTGGTCGTAAGAAGAAAACAACTCCTACAAATGAAGTTTTCTTGCTTCGACAAAGCAAAAAGGATCCCCGTAAGACTTGAAATTGTATTTCAATTAATTTGCACAAGGGTGTATGATTCTCTCGCTCATAAATTGCTTCACATTTACCTCCTTAATTTACCAAAATCTGCAGCTCAGCAGGTAAATCGATATTTTTGGAATCAGCAAAACTTACCAGTCCGAATGATACATGGGTTACAGTTATCTGTTGAGAGTGTTCTCTTGTTAGTTCTCTTCAACGAAAAAAGAACTACAAAGAAAAATGTTTTCTTTATTTTTTTTAATTAAAAACAATTTACAGTGCTGGACAGAATTATAAACTCACATGAATTTTGAACCAAACTTTACTAAAAACAAAAAGATCTACATCAGCTTTTTATATATCATTTTTCAAACATAAATTTACCACTTTGCTGATTGTCATTCGTATTATGTTGAAAATTTTCTGAACAACGACAATAAACTCATAATTTCACTTGGACAAAATTATAAACTCACCAGTAAAAAAAATGCCCGTCTATTTTTATCATATGCAAATTGCATAAAGGTTGTATTTGCAATCACTTATTGTAAGAAAGTGTCTGCTGCATATTTATACTGTGTAAAACAATGCCACGAGGAACAGAGCTTGGTGAGACAGAGATTAGGACAATATGGATGTTGTATGGATGTGGAATGTCCCAAAGAAAAATTGCAGCTCATCTTAACCGATTCCAGTGTGCTGTCAGAAATGTATTACAACAGGGAGTTGATGGACAAGCGGAGAAACGAACAGGAAGGAAAAACATCTTAAGTTCTCGAGATAAATCTCATATTCAACGACTGGCAACTGGAAGCAATCTTTCTGCTGGACGCACTGTACATGTACTTACACTTAACCGCTCTCGGCGCACTGTTGCACGGGTTCTGCAACAATCTCCAAATATTATCTACAAAATATTTCAACGAAAGCCACCTCTAAACCAAGCTCACAAAAATGCAAGATTGGAGTCTTGTAGAGAAAAAATGTCATGGATTCACGAGTGGTACACAGTGGTGCTCTCTGATGAAAAGAGATTCAATCTTGATGGTCCCGATGGATGGGACTATTATTGGCATAACATCAGACAAGATGAACAGCTTAAACTGAGTCGTCAAATGGGGGGTGGCTCAGTAATGGTTTGGGGGGCATTTTCTGCTCAGGGTAAAAGTGATCAATGGACGCATGGAGTCTGCGAGATACAAAGTGCTGCTGGAAAGTCAACTTTCAAGCTATGGTGAAATTCTTGATGGAGATAACTGATCTTTCCAGCAAGATAATGCTCCATGCCATCGCTTCAACCTTATGAAAAAAGGGTTTCAAGAGCAGCAGATAAACGTTTTATGTTGGCCGTCACGCTCCCCAGACCTCAACCCAATTGAGAATATATCGGGACAACTAGCACGTCATGTTTATAAATATCATCGGCAATAGGAGGTATCGCGATTTGCGGCTTCCCTGTCTAACCCACTCCTCAGAGCATACAGCTAATGACGTGATGTGGGCAGAATTTCAAAATGGAGGAGTAGCACATGTTATTCTGCTATTATATTTGAAATATGTCTAATTATCAGTGTGTGACTCACAGATATAATTCGGATAGTAGAAAAAAAGAAAAACTTAGTCATGTATCCATGGATAAAACGTCAACTTTCATCCATTTCCTCCACATTCTGAAAACTGAAAAAGAAAACAGTATTTGGATTTAGTACGAAGAGACACGCTGCCCACAGGAAGGAGAAAAATTTTGTATTGCGCATGTCTAGAGCTTGAGCACTATAAGGAAGCCGCATATCGCGATACCTCCTATTCCAAACTACTCAAGAGCTCACCACTGCCATCATGGAAGGATGGGAATCTATCACCACTGAGTACTTGCATAAGCTTGTCGATTCGATGCCAAACAGGGTGTTTGAAGTCATAAGAAACAATGGAGGACCAACAAAGTACTAATGTGTGAAAAATAATCGCCATATTTCTGATTTTTAAGAGTGAGTTTATAATTTTGTCCAAGTGAAATTATGACATTGTCGTTGTTCACAAAATTTTCAAAATATACGAATGACAATCAGCAAAGTGGTATATCTATGTTTGAAAAATGGTATGTAAAAAGCTGATGTAGATCTTTTTGTTTTTAGTAAAGTTTGGTTCAAAATTCATGTGAGTTTGTAATTCTGTCCAGCACTGTAGTTGATAATATGGTAAACTAGTTGAGAATACGTGGTATGCATTGTCAGAACGATGTTAAAAGCGCAAATCAGTCAAAACTTTATTATTGGTCGTTCCGTTGCCAATTTTTTCAAATTTTTTTTGATTTTGACTTCAGATTCGGATAGAGTATCAAAAAGTGAGTAAAAGTTATCAAAAGGGAACATGGCCAAAATGATGGTTAAAGTTAAACATTTTAGTTCTGCGACCCGGCTCGAATGACCAAAATGTGAACTTTAACCGCCATTTTGGCCATGTTTCCAAATAGATGCGTCATATGTGCCTATTATAACTTTTACTTACTTTTTGATGCTCTATCCGAATCTGAAGTTAAAATCCAAAAAATTGAAAAAAAAGGAATTGGCAACAGAACGATCAGCTTCGCAAATTCAGTAATGTTGTTTTTAAAATCACTGAAAATCGGTTTATTCATGAATGTTCAGCTGCATTACCCCTGCTGCTACGCCGCCTGCGCAAGAGTCCTGGCATTTGGCAAACGATTCACGCGTTGCGGTATTTCTTTCTTTTATTTTTCCCCCAAGATTTTATTTTCATATTCTTTTTTTAAAAAGCCGTTGTGTAAGTTCATGTTTTTTTTTATCAATTTCAATAAATCAACTCCTTTGTTATCTCGAATAAAAGAAACCTTTTAACAACTTAAATTCGCTACGTCATCGCTCTTGTTGCACTGTGACGTCGCGCAAAGGGTGGGAGAGGCGTACGTGAGGAAAGTCACGTCCTGAATCTTCTCAAATGAAAATACCAGCGGAGAAAACGCCTTAAAATAATGAAGAGAAAGAGAAATGTGTTAAGGGGGAAAAAAGAGACGAACGTTGTTACATCATCATCATCACCATCATCATCATCGTCATCGTCGTTTCGCTTTCTTCATCCTTCTCCACGCCTAACGGATTGTCCTCAACCTACTCTGCGCCAAGTCTTGTTTCCTTGTAAAGCAGCATCGGAACGAAATGAGAGAATCCTTTTGAAAGGGAAAAAAGAGAATCAAACACGGAAGCGAATTATCCCTAAATCCTTAAACAATTTTTTTTTTCTTAATGTTAGACAATAATCCATCTCGATACTCCTTTCCCTTTCATTTTTATTTTGACATCTGGAAGTATAATTAATAAAGTCACTCTCCAATTTTAGAGACGTCGTTTTGCGTTGAGCGTTTTTAGGTCACATTACCCAAATAAATTTAAGAAATCCTTGTTATTATTACCATGGCTAGAGTATTATTATTACAAAACAAGAACTCTATATTAGAAACGGGCTCTAATTATATAACGATAAGGATCATAGGAAGAAAAACCAGTGAACTATGCTATTATGATGGGGTGATCGAATGATAGATTACGCCAACAGGTGGATTGGTCAATTGGTCGATCTCGTCGTGACCTCGTTCCGATCGCGTAATTGAAATGAGAAAGCTTCCTGACCATTCCCATTTAACCAGATAGTTAAGCGTGTTGCTGCGTTCTTTTTAGTTCTTTTTTTTTTTTTTTTTTTTAAACAAATGTTCTTGGCATATTTCTTCTCATTTCGCGCTCCAGCACGCAAAAAAATTATTTCTCAAACGATAAATAGCGGGTTACATAAATCCTAATCCAAACGAAAATGAAATTCCATAAAATGGCGCGAAATCAATATATATCCAATGTCAATCTCCCCCCCCCCCCCGCTCTGGCCCTCTTTCTCCCTCTTTACTTTATTTATAAAAGGAAGTAACAAAAAAAAAAAAAACCATTAAAATTAAAAATTAAAAAAAAAAAAACATTAAAAAAAAGTCATTCTATTCTCTGATCCAGCTCGTCTCAACGCTAATCTAAGACTGACAAGCAAGTTAAACCTAACTCGACCCTAAATGTTATCACGTTTACGTTTCATTCTTCGAGAATTTTTTATTGTATTTTTTTTTTTAAATTCCAAACAACCAACAACTATTTCATAGGCGGTTCCTGGCGTTTTTTAATTTCTAGATTGAAATAGAAAGGAAAAATATTGATAATAACCCCGTTACATTTCAAGAAACTATGATAAATATTTTTGCAGCTTGAGAGCGCATTCTTATGCCAAATAAATAAGTAAATAAATTAATAAATAAAAATTTATCACCTCCTTGATAAAATGAAAACAAGAAAACAAACACTAAAACACTATTTACTCCAAGAAGACTTCCACTGTTCAAAGCGAGGTTTCGTAACAATTTTCTTTACTGTATAGAAGAAATACAATGAAAAACTAATAGAACAAATAGGCACGCTAATCTAAAAGAGGAACGATAATTGGATCAAAGAACAAAACAAATATTCCAAAAAGTTTTGACTCTCTTGCATTTTGGAATATTTGTTTTGTTCTTTGATCCAATTATCGATCCTCTTTTAGATTAGCGTGCGTTTTGACTCAAAAGTCTTTACCTGATGAAGATATTTAATAAAACAAAGACTATTTTATGTGAACTAGATACTTTGTGGGTACCAGTAGTTGAACAGTTAAGAGGAAATTGTCTAACAAAATATTATTACTGTCTAGAGAATAATAAACATTAAATAAAAACAAACAAACAAATAAATAAATAAATAAATAAATAAATAAATAAATAAATAAATAAATAAATAAACAAATAAAAAGCTGAAGTTTCGGATAGAGGCTATCCTTTGTCAAAGCAAGGAGGATAATTCCCTAAAGCAAGGAGAATATTAGAGAATTATCCTGAAAGTGATCTTAAAAAGGCATTCGATTTATATAGAGCTTTTGGCTCCGGCAATACACGCTCAATCATACTTTCACCAATGATGCCAATATCATCAATTACAGGTCATTTGAATGCGTTTTTATTTGTTTTCCGGAGAAATTTCACCTCCATTGAACCATCTTGCACTTGCAATACTTGCCCCATAAAATACTGCGACTGGTTGACACCTTTTGCAATCCCATAGTGCACAAGGATTCAGGAGCCACTTTTTTAAGTGCTCATCTTGTTCTTCCTCAGCTGAAATCTCTGCTTCCAGATTTAATAATTCCGGTTCAGAAGAACTGTCATCCTTTTACAGGGTTATTCAAAATCCGTGATATATTTCAAATTTACATAACAAGTAAACTAAGAAACGGATCATAGTAAATCTTACGGCAATATAGAGGTAAATTCTCCAAGTTTAAATAAAAATATAAGATTATTTTTAACGGCGTAGTTATTGTAGTTTGCCGTTTGCAGGTAGTAGCACCAAATATAAGATTCAGGATAAGACGACGCGAAGGAAGAGAAGATGCTGTGCTAATGGTAAGGCCACCTCGATTTCTCGATTTAAACCGTGGACTTCTTCTTGTGGGG
>JAHWFO010066382.1:248046-286275 GCA_023313115.1 Rhysida immarginata
AAAAAAAAAAAAAAAAAAAAAAAAAAATGGAGAATCTACCTCTCTATTGCCGTAAAATTTACTTAGGAATTTTTGAAATGTTTCACAGACTTATGAATAGCTTGTATTTTGGGTCGTCTACTTCAGAGCTGGCTGTTTCAGAGAAATCATCATGTTGTGCATGTTGCTTCGCTTTTTTCTGTGGTGGTTGGGATGCGCCTTTATCAGACCTCTTTGGTTGTTGATCCTTCTTGGATCTCTGTTTCTTTCTGTCTTCTTGTAATCTTTTTTTTTTATATATTCAGTTTATCACTCGCGTTCAATAACAACGGAATTAGCATAGCACCCATAGTAATTGAATGAAGCTGAATTGATGTTCTGGCATCGAGCCAGATTCAGTAATTGAACACTGTCAAAATTTAATAACAGCGCGTAAAGTGTCAGAAACTTATCAACCGTATACAGAATAACATATATGAATACAAAAACACCATATTGGCATCCTTGAAACATACTGACAGCTGTATGATTTTGGGTTATAATAGCAGTCCCTGTGCTCGCTCGCCGATTCCGTGATTGCTCCCTTTCAAAGGACCTCGCGAATATGAGGTCATTTCCTTTCCTAATGTGCCACATGCTGGTATAGGACGTATATTAGGTTATGCTATCATGGAATGGTTGGCATGCTTGCTATAAGGAACAACTGTAGAGGTCTTTAACTATACCCAAGATAAATACAGTTTTTGATGTTCTTCATCTTAGAAAGTTTTTGTCATATCCTTAATGAACCTCAACAGGTGCCCATTTCATTGATCGGAGAACATCCAGACGCTATTCAACTTCTCAATGCCAACTATTCGCTAGCATGTCATCTGTTACCGGCATTATCGCATCCCTTATTCCCGCCGCAACGCGTACATATCGGGGGCTGGTGTAGAAAACTACTTATCTTTAACATATCTCCACAAGAAAAAGTCTAAGGGAATAATGTCCGGGCAACGTGACGGACCATCCGTTCGTAACCATCGGTTGGGAAACGTTGAATTCAGAAATGCACGTACATATAATAACCAATGTAGCGGCGCACCATACGAAAATTCGCGCCGCCAAAACCCTTCCAACAGAAATCTCGTCTGCTCAGTTAGTTCCATGCTCCGCCAGTAACGCATCACGTGATATAGATGCTCCGCCGGGAAGCACTCGTAGAGATGGTCTGTAGATATTGTGAAATCGCGCGCAGCATCCTCTTGAAAAAGTACCCATGGCTGGTAACTCTTCTAATGAAGTGCTCCATAGCTCTCCCAGCATGTCCGTTTAATTTCATTCCTGAAACGTTCCATAGGATTAAGAATCGAAAAGATGCGTTGGATACACGGCAAACAACTCAAACACACTTAATTGCATGTGGCACTAAATAAATAAATAAATAAATAAATAAAAGTTCTCATTCTTGCCGTTGAGAATGAAGGCTTAACTTTCGAAATACGTATCCGGCATTCCGGTATATATATTTTTTTCGCTTAGAGGTTTTTCCCCTTTGAATTCTGGAGTGAAGACTATGATCTTGGACGGTGGACATGATAAGCAACGAGGTTCCGATATGATGTAGCATTTAGGGTGTTGTCTACACCACGTCAACATATTCAGAAAATGATTTAGGTAGTGCGCCTCTGCGGTCATCAAACCCGACGCTCCTATTCTTTAAAATGGGAAGAAAGTTTTAAAAGTAGGAGCATTTTGACATATAACAGCGAATAAGTGATGACGCACTGTACGTTTTTCCTCTTTTCAAAGCTGCAACTTATATATAAGAACGATTTAAATTCGATTTTAAAACTAGTATTTATGTTTTTCGTATAGTGCCTTGCCGTCTATGGCGAACTGCTCGACCCTCTCATTGGAAGCAATTTGTTTGTCTTCAACGAAAGCATGTCGCCTAAAACGAAGTCATTCTAAATAAAAATTGTTTTTTATTATTTTAATGGGAAAAAATTGCCATTTGATAGGTTCAGAATTCGTTTATACAGGAATTTTCAGTAGAATTGTTGCTATTACGATCTCGCAGTATCGTCTTACTTAGGCAAATGAACATGAGACAAAGATTAAGAAATAAACCAAACAGCCTAGCAAGCTACTGCATCAGCTCAGTATACTGAGTGGCACTTTTCTAGTAGGGTTGGAGCTTCTTAATAATAGAGAATTCTGATCATTTCAAGAACTAAATTGGAGTGATCACCAGACTTCTGGATCCGGGGAACCTAACATCTACCATGATAGAAAAGCCTGTGAGATTGATATGACACAGGACGGCTCCATCGTCTCATGCTATTTACACCATCAACGTGGTGAATTAAGAAGCGTGATTCATCAAACCATGTCATGTTTTCCAACCGGCGATAGTTCAGAGCAGGTCATTGCAGGCCTACTGAAGCCACAATTTTTTGCTTTGTGCTGAAAGGCGTGGTATCCATACAGATCATCGGCTATTATGACCGATACGAGATAATGTTGACGTATTCTGAAATTGCCCTTTACACTCACTATTATGCTGTTAGCTTACATTAAGAACTGTTGCCTCCAACTGCATATCGCCTTGTCAATTTAACAGTAGAAGATCTCCAAATTTTAGAATATGATAAAATATTAAAAAAAAAAATGGTAAAATAAAACTTTATGGATCTTATTTATGACAAATAAATAAAAACCATATACTTTGCTTCTCAACTTTATAACAAACATAAACATAGTTCTTCGTTTTAATGTGCCGTCTCCTATCGGAGGTTGGCGACCAAATTGTTAATGGCGTACTAGGAATATTAATGCGGTGGTTTTCCGTTGCCTTCCGCATGATTAGTAAGGGACAAACACAACACATGCCACAGTGGGATTCGAACCCGCGACCCGAGGATCACGAGAAGGAAAATAATTTATAATGAGAGTGAAAATGCATGTATTTGAATAAAAATTTTTTAATGAATTTTTAGTTTTTGGGAATGAAATTTACTCCTATTTCATATGATAACTGCTTCTTGTTTCGCAGTAAATTCAAACTTGCGTATTGAACGCTTCCTTTTTGACATAAGTGAAATATAAGCTTAAAACAAAATGCCTGCTCGCAACAATGAATTGTCGATACTTCTTTATATAGTGGTCTACTTCGTAGGAAGTAATTCCCTGCTTTCATGTGAAGCAGTGATGCGCGATAGCCATAGTTTTGACATTTCCAAAAAGCGTGTTGATGATCATCTCTTTAAGCAAGAATATAAACATGATACCTCTTGTGGTGGTATGAAAGCATAGTTATAACACACAAAACGTAGCAAGAGCACTTACAAAGTAATCAAAATTAATGTAAATAACAGTGAATATGGCATTACAATATGAATAAATTGCATACTTAGATATCATTTTTTCCACAACAATAAATAAATAAACAAATAATAAATCACAAACACGCATTTCAGTAACCATGTAGTTTTCTAACGATTGCCACAGGAAAGTGATTCTTTTGTTTTGTTTGTTAATCTTAAATATAAATGATTTCTGCTTAAATAGAAAGTGAAGACCTGGTGTCTGTGAATAAACATTAAGATTGTGCCTATGACTATCGCGTGAGTGTAGGACAAAAATCCCACAGACAAAAACAATTTTCGTGAGTTCAAAAGTGAGCGTCTCCGCAAAGCGGAACAAATAATATACATTTCATGGCAGTTGGTTGTCTGTTGAACCCAGGGACAAATGAAAGAAAGAGACTGGCAGTGCCCTATTCATTTCGCTGAGCGCTACTGGTGCCAGCGGAAGTGCAGCATTCGCCATGTTACGATTGGCAAAAACCTAAGGCGGCATACATTCTCAATGTAATTTCAGCTGTTTTTGTAGATGATTTCTGGCAAACTAGTAAGCATTAGTAAGCAAAGTATTAGTAAGCATAACCTGTTTTCTGATTTAAAAAAAACAAACTTTATTGCATTAACTAATGACAACGTATACTTTTAATAACGCCAAATAATTTGATTCAATGCTTAACGAATTTTTTAAAGACAAATATTTTAAAATTTTAAATTAAAAGAAAAGGAAGAAATAATTCTCAGTTCAATAAAATAATCAATTTATTAATCCACATATTGTAATAAGCAATTGTTTGCGATTGTTTCACATCGGCCTCGGTAGCTCAGTGGTTGCGTTATCGCCTCTGATGGCCGAGGACGCGGGTTCGACTCCGGCCGAGGACGAAGAGGATTTTTTCAGGGAGAAAATCCTGAGATCACGCACTTCCTTCGGAAGGGAAGTAAAGATGTTGGTCCCGTGTAGTCGTTTGCCGGCTGCACGTTAAAGACCCTTGCAAGGCAAAATTTGCCGCCCCTACAACCCTGTCCTGAAATTACCATAGAAGTTGAAAAGGACGTTAATACCAAACAAACCAAACCAAACCGATTGATTCACATGCATTGCCTCGGGCGATCAGCTGTTTCTTGCCAATCCCAACATGGCGGCGCGAAGGCACCATTAGAGGGGAGGTCATTACCAGTCTCTTTCTTTCATTTGTCTCTGGTTGAACCCCAGATTCAAGAGACTACATTTCAAAATGTGCTGATGTAAATGATGAACATAAAAAAGAAACTGAGGTTAGAGAGAAAGACACTGAATCAATAGAGAGGTTAAGCACCACGTAAACGCGAAAAATGAAAAATCTACATTATTTCAGATTGGAAACGTCACACGCGTTCGCGTCACGTTCACGTTTACGTGGTGCTTAACCTCTCTAACATCTAATCCATCCACCTCGTACATTCCTCATTGTTATCCGTACACGTCTGTAACAGCAAGATGTTTGTTGTTGTTTGCAGTTTTCAATTTGGTTTGGAACTAAGAAATACAGGCTCGGATGGTTCCACTGTCAGTCGACAGCTCTATATCCGTTTTGAGAGACTCCTACAGGTTTACAATATTTTTATGGATAATAAACTAGAGAGTTTTATGGGTAATACCATTAGCACCCATTAGACTAATTGGGTGCTAATGACTCGAGATATTGTCGGCCACAGGACAGTTATTCTCGGTACACAGGAACCCAGCATATTGACACTTGCAGAAATGCTGGTTTCAGCTCGTCTGATTATCAATGCCGTCTCCCTGGGTTTGCCAGTCTTGCTCGCCTAATACATACCAGGTGTTAGAAGTTGTATGAATTGCCGTCACCTGATTGCTAGTCACGTGCCTCTTCAACAAGCGACATCATTCAACAATGAGCAACTTTCGACTTCAATTCTCTTTAATCTAACAACATCCAAACTTAGACACCGCCCTGTTCGAAAACTATTTTTTTTTATTTTCAATATTTTAATAATTTATAAATATTATCTAAGACTTAAGAGAAGGTAACGATCCATCATCTGGATTCTGTACAATAATGTCATCGATTCCAAATAGTAAATGACAGAATCCGCAAACAGTAAGAAGTGAATGACCATTAAGTCGAACTCTCGAGAACGTGAATGTGAGAGTCAGGGACGAGGAATTTTGGCGCCTAAAGCAAATCCTATTGATGGCGCCCTTCCCCTTTTACATTTCGGTATTCTTGTTTCTTGGTTTGGCGCCCTGCATAAATTGGCGCCTAAAGCAGCCATTTTAATGTTTCTGCTCCAACTCCTAACTTTAACCACGATGAAAGAATGTTGCGTAATGAAATTGCACCAAAAAAAGATGAGACTTAAGTGTCATATTAAAGACAAATTTCAAATTGTTTACATGTGTATTCTCACTTATTAAGGAAATGATAAACGTAGTTGATATTTATAATCTATAACCCCCCTCCCCCACAATAAATATTAACTAAATGAAAGATTCAATAAACAAACGAAACTGTTTGCTAAGAGTTTATATTTTTTATTTGCTTAAGTATTCTCTAAAAATAATTTTTTTGCAGTTCTCCTAGGACCGAAAGTACTTTCTAATGTAAAACGTGAAAGTTGACCATGTTTCTTATGCCATTGAAAACGAGGGAAAAATTTTAAATTTTGCTTTCGTGGGCGGGATTCGATGAGGCTACCGTAAAGAAGCTGTTCAACGTAATGAAAGTGAGTAAAATAAATAAAAAAAAAAAAAAGCGTGCCATGTGTCAGTTATGAAACTGTTTTTTGATTTAAAAACGCGAGTTTTATGGTTTGAAACGAAATACGAGGTTTTCTTACGTAATGGCACAATTCGACACGGAAGGGCAACCAAGAAGTCAATGCTTTCCCATTGGTCCAAAGTTGTTTATGTTCTTGTTGTTGTTTAATGTTTTTATAGTCATTTTAGCTGAGAATTGTAAATTGATAAACTTTACATTAAAAAAAATTAATGAGCGCGAATATATGTTCAAATACTCCTATTTCCTCTCTGAAATTCTTCAGGCAAAAAACGATATTTCAATTTAAATTTTTTTTCTTAAACCGCAAATTACTTTTTAAACTGCCTGTCTATACCGGTTTCTTCAGCGCGCAAACACGATATGGAGGCGCCAAAGTTGAAATCTGCACGAAGCCAAGCTGAAAAAGCTTAAGTCTGAAAGTCGAAAAAATTGGAAGCGAATACTGATGAAAGCAGGCAGCGTTCATAGTTTCCTAATAAAGATACATAACGAACAATCAACATCTGCTCAATTTTACGCTTCCCTCGTCTTTTTTTGCTTTTATATAATGACATCAAATTCGATATTAATTCATGCTCACGATTTCAACCTAATCTTCGTTTCTACAAACGCTCTCGAAAGCACAGGATGGCCCAAAACCTATCTACGAAGATTAACTAAATAAAATTGTTTGAAAATTTGTAATGTTTGTGGCATCAAGGCATTTTGATAACGTTTGGGATTTGTGGACTAGTACTTTTGGAGAGAAGTGTGTCATCGCAGAGATATAGACAGGTGCTTGTGAACCAGACGAATTCAGGGGTTATGCGGGTCGGATCTCACACATCAGTAGTTTATGGAAGACGTGCGTAATTGCCATTATCGAACTATCGGCACTGGATTATCCCAAGCACTATGGATGCAATGTTGACTATCACCTGTATTCGCCTGACCGGTATGCGCCTGGTGCTCTTTGAGAAATTGACGTTTAATCTTGGTAGTTAGATTTTGGGCCACCTTGTATATTCTCTATAGATAACAGTCGAGCCTCTTTATTATGATCACCAGCTAGTAACCAGAATAACTGCCGTCTGTAGCATGGACAGTAGCTAGACGGCGTGGGAAAGAGTCAATAAGATGCTGGAGGGTACCCACTAGTATTTGGAGCCACGCAGACTGCAATGCCTCCGACAGCTGCTGAAGGCTGCATGGTAGAAGATGGTTGGTTCGTTAGGTCTATGGGAGCATCAACAGCCAGGTTATTTTGCGCCCTTCCACGTGATTAATATTTTTATACAATCCAGAGAATTCAACATGACTACTATCTTTTACGCATTCCGGGGACAAACACAAACATCCATGCCCACGGCAGGATTCGAATCTGCGATCTGATAATTTCGGACCCAGATAATATCAAGAAAAAAACCCAAAGCATTATACTTCCTGCTCTAGCTTGTGTTTTTCCAACAATGGTTGCAGGATGATTCTTTCCGAGGTTTCCCGCTAAATACGATAACAACCATTCAATTAATGGTGCAAAAAAATGCATATTGTACCAATTTCGGCCGATGCAACTTACCAGCTTGGTGCAATGATCACCGTCTGCTTCGGAGTTTTATACGTAATAGGGTTCGCTGTACTATCCTTGTCAACATACCAACTTACATCTAGAAGCCCCTTTTTTATTTGGACGGCGAGTTGTTTGCCCAGCTGTTGCGCGTCCGTCGGCCTGCATATATCTTTACACTCGACGTTCACCTCTCACATCAACGGTGCGTGCGCAGTTTCCTCGTCGTTTATTCGCAATGGTGCCGTTTTTCCAATAAGGGTACACTTTAATTACAGCAACACGCGAAGAGTTCACAAACTGCGTCCAGTTTCGGAAACGTTACTATCCTTGCCCCAAAAGCCAATTATCATTTCATTTTGCAGTTTTGATAATTCGCTGTGTAAAAGTTAACACAGCCAAAAAGAAAGCTGAGTACCTGCACAGACATTACATAACAAGAATTGTTCTTGCGCACGCGTACTACATGCTACCAGTCGTTTTACAAATGGCTGCCGCTATCACACCGTCTACAGTGGAAGAACAGCGAGCTGTTATAAAGGTTTCTTTTCGCAAAAGATAAGAAACTCGCTGAAATTCATGGGGAAATGGTAGAAATTTACGGTGCCGACTGCCTGGACTATTCCAATGTGTGTGCAAATGGTGTAAAATGTTTCTGAAAGGAACATTTACCCTTGCCGAAAAGGGCGGCCTGCGTCAGCGGCAACATCAGCCATTATCGAGGACATTAACAACACAATCGGAGAAAACCGTCGCATTTCCTTGAAAAAAGAAGTGAGTGAAACGTTTCACATATCCTTTGGATCTGCAAAGGATATGGTGCATGAGAATCTTGGTCTGTTCGCGTTGGATTCCAAAAAGTCTGACACCAGAACAGACCGACAACAGAATGGCGTGCAGTCTGCAACATCTGCAGCGGTACAACCAGGAGGAAAATGCGTTTCTGAATGGCATTGTCACAGGAGATGAGTCCTGGGTCTTACACTTCACACCTGAGCTTAAAACTGCAAGCATGGTGTGGAAACATCCACATTCTCTGGTTCGCATAAAATTCAAAGTCTCTTTTTCAGTTCGGAAGATTATGCTTACAGTTTTTGGGATATGCACGGCATCCTATTCGCATAATTTCTGCCCGGTGGATCGACCGTCACGGCCGCTGCCTACTGAGAAAACTGCGGCGTGCTATTAGGGATAAGCGACTAGAAAGAGGAAACGATGTTAGACTTCTTCATGACAACGCACGCCTACATATGGCCAAAGCAAAACTGATCCGTTTCGGTTGGGGAGGTTCTGGACCACCCAGCTACATCCTGACGGTCACATCAAGAGATTTCTGGGTGATCAGAGGCTTGAAACTAACGAGAACTCAAATCTGCCGTGCGCCATTGGCTGTATTCACAGCCGACGGAGTTCTATGAGCGGGGTATTCTGAAACTGGTGAAGCGTTGGGATAAATGCTTAAATCGTCAAGGTGCCTATGTGGAAAAGTAGATAAAGACGTGTAATTTCAGCTGCACTTAGTTTGTTTACCTGTATCTTTTGTAATTTTCTTTGAAAAAAAAATAAAAGGCGTTACTTTCTGATATCTCCTCGTAATTTGTGTTTCTTCAATTAAAACGTAATACCCAAAATGCAGGCTATTTCACAGACATTCTAAGGGAAATTTTCATTGATTTTAATGAGTAAAAATCTACATTTGATAGGTTCTAAATCGGTTTATATCTGAATTTTCAGTCGAAGTATGGCAAGACCAGACGATAAGCTCTCTTCATTCAAATTATCAAGTATGCATTTATGTATTTTAAATGTTGAGAGAGACAGGCTGAAGAAGAATAATTTAGAAGCAGCAGTAATTCTGACTCAAAGTTAATTTCAACCTGAGAATTAATGCATCGGAGTTGTGAAGCATACAAGCTCCATTAGCTGCGAGCGTGGACAAGGCTGAATTTTATATTGTTAAAGGCAAACATGGCTGCAGAGGACTCAGGCGTTCGCTTAATGAACTAATCAAGGGATACTGAAATTGTTGAGTATGAATTTGTTTATAAACAGGCATCGTAAAGAAATTTGCAATCGGAACACGTTTGTGGTTGATCTTACACAAAAACTTCGAATGAATGGCGACCCTTACCATTTCTTATACGAAAATATAATTCTAATTCAGCAATTCACAATTTATTAATGGAGAACGTGAAATTTATTAATTATAGCAAGTGAATTGCGGACTTTATTTTGTACTTCGTTAAAAAGTTCTTTTGGACTCTTACTCTAAACCATGACTGCACGTAATTCATAATTAGCATACAATGAAGGCAACACGTGAAAATCCAATCTGCCGGCTAGTTTACGATCTACGCCCACTTGCAACATCTATGAAGTAAAGCTTTTTCAGTTGCTCTCTTTAGTTCAGTTTGAGTGAGCATCTAATCTATTTCATAAATTAATTGTGTGAAAAGGTCAATAATTTGTTACTCCCTATTGAATGGAGAAAGAGGATTGGTTAAATTCATAAATATAGAAACAAGTATCCATAAATTTTGGACGAGTGCCCTTGGCTGTCACCGGGCGAAACTCTCCTGTAAATTTTAACATGAGAAGAAGTCTCAGAAAGGCTGTGGCAAGAGTATTTTCACAGGTATTAGCAAAGAAAATAAAATCACATATACGTATTATTCGTGCGGTTAAAGTTGAGTTTGAAAATGATCGAAGACAATTTACTCGTCGATCGATGTGGTTCGTTTAGGTTAACTTTACCGATCTGCTGTCCCCAGAAGAGTTCGTGTGAGAAGGCCAAACACCCTGAGTGACCTAATGATGAAGAGTACACGAATGTTCACAAATGATTGCAGCGTTTTCGTGAATTTCTTGAAGTGATGATGACATTTGGTCATGTCCACGGCGGGATTCGAAAGCGGCCTGCTCGAACTGGAATGCCTGCATTCTAGGGATCAAATATCCCTATGTCCCTGAAGACTAGTCTCGTTCATTACATTTTGGTTTTCTTTTTGATAGCTGCCACCATAAAACATAGCTGTCATATGCGAGATTTTTTAACATCCCCTTTCCGCGGGAAAGGGAGTTCGTAAATTGCTGATATGCACTCGTCCTATATATCAGGTTGTTGCAAAAGTTTTTTCCGGATTTTTATTCCAACACAAAAACGATTGAACTTGAATGACAGATTCAGCTCATGCAGATGCCGGGCAATGGTTGAAAAGTGAACCTTGAACTGTTCTGCGAGTTCCCTCGTTGTTACATTGTGATCTTCATCAATTGCTTGGCGTAGATCACCATCTGAAATCATGATTGGCCGACCAGAGAGGTGCATCTTGAAGAGTGCTATCTCCGCGCCTGAACCTGCGATACCATTCTTCTAATGTACGTAAACTAACAGTATGATCACCTAAACGTTGGCAAATGTTTCGGTGACATTGCGCAGCACTGATCTTTCCAGAATACTCGTAGAAGATTATTGCTCGAATATGCTCGCGTGAAAGGTCCATTTCAGACCGTTGATGGCACTCACAGATGTATAGTCAGAAAGTTGATTCTTGGATGTAATATAGCAAAGATATTCAGGAATCGAATGCAATAATTTGTTTGAAAACATATGAACACCCCTTCGGAAAATGAGCCCTTCTTGGGCACTGGTTCTAGAACCGGAAGAAACTTTTGCAACAACCTGATATAAGTAATTCTTCACATTATATCCCAGGAATAAGACACTTTGCCACTCTTACACTAATTCGTCTACAGTCGATGTTTATGTAGAACCAGGAAATAGTGAATTTTCAGATCGACGCCAATACTGATGGAAGGGCACATCACTTGTTCAAGTCTTAGATAATTGTGTGAGGAACTATTGCACATGACAACAGAACTGGTTTGATATTGTCTAAGGATTAATGACAGGGGATATTTTGTCATCCGCAACACAACCGATTCGTGTAAATTTCTCATAGAAATATTTTACTGTATTAGTTCAGTCCGAAATGATCGATCCGCAAAACACAAGGAAACGTACCAAAACAAATTCCTGATCTAACACCTTAATTTACTCCAAGAATAACTTTAATAACAGTCACTCCTTTTTCAGACACCCTGTATCAAAAAACCCTTGAGAGAGTGGCTTGCTTGTTTCCCGACTTGGCTTCCATCAAGGTTGCCGGACGTCCCGTAAAATATAAAATTGTCCCGTGACTTATACCAAATGTCCCGCGAGCGAAAAATATGAAAATACGAGTTGCGCAATTGCTTTGCGGAGATGTGCATTAAGAAATAAATACTTTCTTTTTAGTATGCCCTGCAAGTCATCTCAGAAATCTGGTAACCCCGTCTCCCACGAAGCATGTGTTGGGATGTTATGGGAAGGCGTTTGATCAGGAATCGATTACATGTGGAATGAGAGAAATTCCTCTGGTACTCTCGTATACATTCAGTCAAATGAATATCGGGAATTTTTCATTTAATAAAAAAGCACGCTTGATAGGTACGAGATTCTTTTTTGTTAAAACGGTACCTATTTGTTATGCAGAGTTTAGGCTGGTGTTAACCAGTTTGTTTACAGCTCTTGGTTTTGTTAGTCAGCTTCAGGTGTGCTCTGCGATTTTTGAATGGTTAAAAATATCGAACAAAGAGTTTGCCTCAAATTTTGTGTTGCCAACGAAATTTCTTGCACTGAAGCGTTGGAAAAGACCAGATTTGTGGAAGAACAAATCTTGGGTTTTGCACCACGATATTGAGCCGTCCCGTACATCGATCAAGCACCATATTCGCCACGTATTGCCCCGTGTGACTTTTTCCTGTTCCCCAAATTCAAATGAAAACTTCGTGGAAAACGTTTCGAGTCCATAAAACAAAATTCTCAGGTGCTGAAAGCCATACCGGAAAGTGTCTGTAAGAACTAGATTTTGGCATCAGTATATCGAAAGCAATAGGTCCTATTTTGAAGGCGACAAAGTAAATTTGGATGATTAAACCAATATTTTGTGTTTTGTTGAACAATTCCCGGCACTTATTTGACTGAAGGTATTCGTGATAATGATGGTATCAGCTCTTACTAAACTTGTATCTTCGTCGTGTATACTTCCGTTTCCGAATGAAATGAAACATTTGATCTTTGTTAGTTTATCATATAGCACTTTTCATTCCAACTATGAAAACAGTTAATAACAATTGTTGACACTCATAATTCTGTAAAGGTTAAGCACTCTACGTTACCTAAGGCACGTAATTTGATTTCAGTGGGTTTTTCCCCACACATGATGATAGAAAAAATGTAGTTAATTATGTTACAGTTGTTTATATATATTTATGTGTATATATGCCGGCAACCTACAGGTACCTACGCACCAGATTTAAAATAAATCAGAGCGCGGAAAAAAATTCGTATTCGAGAGCATTTAAAGTAGTGCCAAACGACGACTTTAAAGCTGAAAAAGAAGCACATCTGTCAACTTGTTCGCTAGTAATATTGGTGGAAGTAAAAAATAATTAGAGCTGAAGGAGCTCCAATTAAGAGGAACCCAAGTATTTAAATTTAGAATTATTTCTATTATATTTATCTCCTTTATAGAACTATTCATACATTATTAATAAGCCAAAAAAAAGCGCTTTCTTTTCATCTTCCTTTAAAACGAAACCGTTTGGCTTCGCTTTAAAAAAAAAAAGTTTAAAAAAAATAAAAAGGAAACCCGTATAGATATTAAAAGAAAAAAAGAGTGGGCAATAAATAATAATAATAAAGAAAATCGTGATGGTCGATAATGGGAGTAGGAAAGTCGCCCCAGTGAAAATGTTGGCTGAACTTAAGATTAATTCCAATCGCTGAAAACAAACAGTTATGTGTAGAGAGAGTGAGGAAAAAAATAATAAATGAATAAAAAAAAAAGAAGTAATGGAGGCAGTTCAAGTCGTCGCCGGCGGTGTTTCTGGTCATTTATTTATACGGAAGCGAACCTAGTTAGGGAAGGAACAAAAACCGACCAAGAGCAGCTTTAAAAGAGGTTTGGCTTTAAACGGTTTTCTCAGCTGGAAAGGAATATTTATTAAAAAACACTTTTACTATATGAAAAGCAACAATAAATCTGTTTGCGAGTGAAATAAAGCGAGAAGCAAATGAAAAATTTCTTGAAAAATTGACAGCTTCTCCCACACATAAGAGTTATGAAGGAGTGGAGAGATAGTTATATTCTGAAAATGCTGATGACACGGAGAGCAGCATTCTCCTCCCTCCTCCTTTCGTGGCAGCAGCAGCATCATAACTGAGTGGCCTCCCCCTCCCAGCGCTGAACTTATTCCGTCCCGCGCGCACGAGCCAGCGAGGTGTGCGCGCGAGGAGGGGGGTATATCGGAGGTGTGGGCGGGGCGAGCGAGCCCGGTTCAGAGGTGCGAACCATGTTTAGTAGCGCGTGACATAGAGTGCCGTCGCTCTGGCCTCTCGCCCGGAAGGCCACTTCGCACGCTCCTCTGCCACAAAAACAGCAGCAACGTACCCACGAGCGAATGCCATGGACAGCCGCCTCGCGCCCCTCGTCCTCCTCGCGCTCTCCCTAGCCCGGGACACAAACCAAGTACTCGTGGGCAATCCGTCCAAGGCATCCTCGCCCCATACCAACAACTCCGAAGACGACCGGCTCTCCAACGCTCTCATCGTACACTCCCGGGATGAGGAGCTCCACGCCGCCGGGACGCCCGGGTGGACCACCACCGTCGACCCCATCACGACCGTCGCGACGAGCCACGAGCAGGCCAACAGCATAGCGGTCGTGCCCGCGTTCAACCTCACGGGGAGGGCCATCCTCGGAGGAGGCCGGCGGCGCTATGCCGACGGACGGCTGCGTCTAGTCGGCGGACGAACGTCCAACGAGGGCAACGTGGAGATCTTCCATCTGGGCAAGTGGGGCTCCGTGTGCGATGACGAATGGGACCTCCGAGAGGCGAACGTCGCCTGCCGGCAACTGGGATTCCCAAAGGCCGAGAAGGCCACCGACAACTCCGAGTTCGGCATGGCCCGAAGTAAGTGACATTCACGTTACGTACAGGCATCCCTCGATATATGCTTATAAAAAAACAAGATAAAAAAACCCAGCATATATCCAGGATTACCTGTGTTAATTTAATTTCCACTTATATTCATGTTTTACAATATTTCACTAATAATATCAACGATAGAGCTCATCATGCACATGAGGAAATTTACATAGCTTAAAGCCTAACAGTTATTCAAGTACACTGACTTAGCAGTTTAATAGAAACACGCCCTACAATAACCTTCAGAACTTCCTTTTGCATTCACTACAGCTTGAATACTCTACAAGGTGTCGGATTCTTTCTAGTGAAAGTCGACTCCAAGCCAAGTGTATCATCCTTACTGTCTGGTATCACTCATAAGCGTGTCCAAATGAGTGATACGGAAACTATTTTACTGTTATGGAACGAAGAGTTCTCTCTACTGTCCTTTTTGATGAAGTTGATGGAAGCCTTTGCAATACATGGCGGGAAAGAAAACGCACAGAATTCCGGCGGTTTCGCCTTATATTCTTGACTTGGTCAAGGATCAAGGATTCGCCAAAGCCAAGAATAAAAGGCCAAAGCGTTCGGAATGTACTGCAAGGCCTCTACGACTATTTTAATGCCGACGCGTTCGGTGTTACACAATCTTCACAAGCTGGCTGGGTAGTTACATTATTAACCATCTTAACTATTCAGCCAGCCTGTTAGTTCCATGAACTATTCTATAACTTTGCATTTACCTCATAGATACTATGGTATCGTTGCCATTGAAGTTATCCAAATTAGACAAAAGAAGGATTTACAGTGCTTGCTATTCTTCTCAGCGTAAAATGTACCAAATGTACAGACTGAATTAAAAGAAACGTACACTTTTAAACACTACTTACGATAAAAGACTGTGCAACGCACTAATAGAAAGAAAAACAAGTTTATTTCCATTAAAACGATTAATTATGAGTCTCCTGTGTAACGCAACAAACAATCCAAATCTTGCCATACACGCGACAGCATATTTGGCTCCTATAGCACTTCTGATGCGGCTTCAGCCATATCTTTCGGCTAGGCAGTGTCCTTCACAAAACCGCAAAGATAAAAAATCACAAGGAGTCAGGTGACCTTGGTGGCCTCTTGCGAATTGTCAGACCATCGGGAATGGAGCAACCGATCCAGCGATTAGGCAAATGCTCATTCAGATAACGCCGCAGTTATTTGCGTTAATGAGTTGGGGCTCCAAATCTTTGTGATTGATGACTTGCATAGGGGTTGCATTAAGTCCTTGTCAGTGAATAGAGTAAATATCCGAGTTTTTACCAAGTTCGATATGTCCTCCCCTGGTAGACTTAACAAACTATATTAAATTAAATATAGCTCATACAACACTCGCTCCAACATATCGTGGTAGCAATTGCATACGTTATTCTTTGACGAAGCTCTGGTAAGTCTACTGGTAAAGGAGGCACGTAAAACTTATTTTTTTACATAACTCTAAAGGAAAGAAGTCACATATGGAGTGAGGTCAGATGACCTGGGAAACCAAGCAAACAGACTACTCATCAGACTTATTCTCCATCCACCGCTGAGTTAATCTGGCAACGAGTAACTACGTCGCTCTATCTGTCGGTTTGTTTTTATCTTATGGCTTTTCTACTAAATGGCCAAACCTCGGAGTGACTAATGCAACACTGTATTTTATCCACAATAGATATTTAAAAGTGTAACCCTCTTCTGACTCGCCCTATACCAGAGATCGAACGTGCAAATCTAGCACGTTTCAGCAATGCTTGGTACCTCCAGAAATGGATGGATGGACCTGATCGGAAAACAATGCTGAGGCATGCTGTTCTATCGAGGTATCATCACATCATCAATTTCAACGTTATCAATCCACTCCTGGATGTAGATCTCCTCCAAACGTTTCCAATGTGGTCTGTCCTGGGCTTTGCTTTTCCAAATGAGGACTAAGTTTCCTAATGTCGTCGCTCACCGGTATAGGGTCGTCATCGTGGTGCTTTGACATTTAGCGGGCACCAATCAAGGATGGCTGTTGTTTATCTGTTGTCTTCTCTTCTGGCAATGTGTCCAGCCCATCGCCCTTTGAGATGTCGGATTCGCCTGATGATATCTAAAACACTTCGAATCCAAGTGGTCCTTTTTTTGTCTCTCCTTGAGATTTCTCATCGTTCCATGCTTCTTTGGCTGGTTTGTAATCGTTGAGTGGCATTGAAGTTTACTGTCACACTTTCTGCTCCGTAAGTGAGAGCTGATAATACATACTGACTGAAAAGTTTCCTTTTCAAACATAGGGGCATAAGTATTGGCCGATTTCGTTTAGGCTACTTTACATGAACTCTACGGTGCGTAACATTATAGCTGGAACTATAACATCCCCTAGCAATCCAGAAGTTTCTCCAGTAGTTGCAAGTGTAGCGATGCAGACATTAACGTCATGGAGAAGCGTTACCAGACTAGTGATTTTGTGCGATACCGAACAGTTACGGCAGACAGTGGAACAAAAACCGACTTCCACTATACGTAAGCTCTCCAACGAGCTTACTTTATCACCGGCAACCGTGCCCAATACCTGGCAAAAATGGGCAAGTCGAAAAAGCTGGATACTTGGGTTCCATGTGTCCTCACCGAACAGCACCAAACTGCAACGCTTGGAAACATGTCTTGACCTCAAACATCGTGAGGCTCTAACACCGGTTTCTACATTGCATCGTTACTGTTGACGCAATTTCTGATGAATGCCATTAGAAATTGCGAACAAAACAACAGTTACTGGTGAATCGTGCAGGTCCAATACTCTTCCAAGATGGCGCTTGTCCACATGTTTTTGTTGCAACCCTAAAAATTAATGCTTTGGGGTAGAGGTTCTCTCTCATCCTACGTATTCACCAGACTTGGCCCAAACTGATTTCCACGTGTTTCGTCATTGGATATTTTCTTGCGGGACAAACGGTTCACGGATCGAGATGCTGTCATTCTGCATTCTGCTGTCACCAATTTTTTGGAACATTCTAATGTCGGCTTCTGAACCATGGCAAGTTTTCATTGACAATGCATTAGTACTACAATGAATATTGCTGAGGGCAGATATTTCACTTAATGAAATGTGTCCTTTTCTTTCCATCAAATTCGCCAATACTTATGGAATAGCCCAATATTGAGTTCTACAGGCCCAATTTAATTTTTTGTTTTTTCATGGTACTAGAGATGGCCTTCTACTAACACTTGCTTCACTGTGACCTTTCATTTGGCTATTAGAGAGGAATCTGTAATCGTAATATCAATCGGTCTTGGAAATATTTCGTCCGCGTTTTGAAAGTAAGAAGGTAGAAATTTCGTTTTTTGACTGGAAGCTTCCACTAAGAAAGCGGCTTAAGGCAGCCTTGGAGCTCGAAAGTCACCTTCCCCATTCATTCTGTTATAGTTGTCATTACACAAACAAGAGCTTAGGACAACAGTATACGAGGCCTCGTATATCAGGCCTGATCTGTATGTTGCTAAGCTCTTTGCATTTATATAGAACGAATTAATGTTTCGATGCGGAATGTTCATATTACACTAGTCTAAGTATCGTCAATAATTCGTTTGTATTATTAAGTAGCGGAAGAATGGAGCTACTTATAGGTTCACTAAATCCGTCTATCCTCTTCATATATTCTGCATTTTTAACATAGAAGGTTGAAATTCGGAATCTCGCTTACTACGGGCATGTCCTACTTCACAATTTAGTTTGATTTCGATTGGCCCACTGGGGTCTGACTTACGGGAGCAGGAGTTAGAGGGGGTCTATCTGATCCATATCCTTTATACAAAGCCAAGATTTACATTACTATGAAGTTTGGGCCAAATTGTCCCAGTGGAGTCGGAGTCTTGGGAGTAGCAGTCACGTGGTCTTTGGAACTATTAACGTTTTCAAAGGGCATGTGATATGTCATTCGATGGGAAAAGATGAGAACGAAAGAAGATAAACTTCTTTTCCATTTTATAAATTCTATGTTAGAGAATAAATTATCACAGTTTCCTTAACCCACAGGTCTTCGGCGATTTTCATATATCCTCCTTGGCGGGGATTAAATTCTTATTATTATGTGCGTTTTTCACGTTTGGAGTTTCCTGGTTGTTACAAATATTTAAAAAAAAACGTAAATAAATTATTATTATTAATTGATTTTATTACTATGAATTTTCTCTATATATTCTCTAAAAATTATGTTTTCTATCAGAAATTTCATGCGCAGCGACGCATGTTATACGGAAAACATCAAATAATAGGTCAATATGA
This sequence comes from Rhysida immarginata, assembly GCA_023313115.1. Lineage (NCBI taxonomy): Eukaryota > Metazoa > Arthropoda > Chilopoda > Scolopendromorpha > Scolopendridae > Rhysida > Rhysida immarginata. Next base: position 267,010 of record JAHWFO010066382.1, read on the forward strand.
CATAACTTCCACTTGTCTACTATAGTCTCAGCTTGTATAATACGACAATAATAATAATATTATTATTTCCTATCTGTGCATTTCAAGCAGACACGAAACACACAATCAGCTGATCCGGCCACTCAGTTGCCATGGCAACACCATCTTCCGTAGTAGGAAAGACGCCCGATTACCTTCGAGCAATAATGACTAACAACGACTAAAATTAATATTTATTTATTATTATACCTATTTCTGGTCACCTTTTATCAACACGTGTTTAAAAGGGGAAGCAACTTGACAAGGCGGAATGAATCAAATCCGATCGGAAGTTACATAACCTCGTCACTATAAACGGAAGTTTACAGCTAAAAAAGCTCCAAACGACAACTTTTGATCCCAAAAAAAAGTGAAACAAACCGATGGGAGGAGGAGGAGGAGACCAATTCCGCTCCACTTGTTGATCAGGCGCATCGTGACGTCGTCCGTTACGCAACTCCATGGAAGGCAAAGACAATCGGGTGATGCCTGGGAATGGATGGGGGGAAGACTATCTTTTCAGACCTCGTTGGGAGAGGTAAATGATTTTTTTTTAATATATTTTTCCCCGTAAAGATGACAAGTGCTAGAAAAATGAAAACAAACATATGACAAAAAACAAAACGAGGCAAAGAGGGCTTCACAAGGAACGTCAAAGGAGAGCAACAACGTCGAACAGCTGTCAATTTTCACTTTCAACTTGTTCAAAAAAGGGGATGGGAAAAAATTCTTATCATCATATTCTTCAGCTTCCGATTTGAGGACACGAAAGGGATTGTGGGAAAGTGATCTTAAAAAGAAAAAAAAAATTAAAAAATATAACAGCAAAACAGGTCATCGTTGGAAGAAAATCCACTGTAAGTTAGAATTAAAAAAAAATATATTAAAATTAAATATTAAAAAATTATATATCCTCATTTCCGCCTCAGATCTTTACGCAATAATACCTCTTAAATAAAAAAACTTATTATATAAAATAAAATAACCAAAAAAAAAAATTCCTCCCTTAATCTACATAAACACAGCCTTAACTTTCTCCACAATCTCGCTGACAATCACCAAGTAACCTTCACATTTCTCACGCTTTGTTTAGGATATAAAATAAAAGAAGAAAAAAAAACAATAATAATTAGACACAAAGCAAAATTCCTTTGCGGTGAACACATCTTCATTCCGTCATAATTATTAAAACGGCTCCATATTGGGTGTAAATTAGCAGCTGAATGGAAGGCATTAACGTCACCATTCAGTCATCAATCATAAAAAAGAAGCTGAAAGAGATAAAGAGACAGAGAAAAAATTAAATAAAAACCTCCGCCCATTCTTGTTCTGACCTTGGTCCATGGGTTCATCTTGTGCGGGGGTGGAAGTGCCATCACACACACACACACACACCGACCTACACCCAACTTGCCAAGAATAGACACTGACGTCTGAGAGAAAGAAAAAATCCTAGAGAGAAAAGCGTTGTCAACACTTCCGGGATTCTAAACGAATAGAAAGCATTCAAATGAAAGAAGAGAACCGAACGACACCTTGTCCGCGCAACCCTGTCCAACCTTAAAATAAACCGCTTCGATAATTAACATTTAATGCCTTTCAATAGCCCTTACATACATAGAACTTCTTAGGAAAACCTCAGAAATTCACTCTGTAGCTGTTACTAGGGAAGATCTCCTAAAGAGTAGTCGGTGGGAGCCATCCTGAATAACCTCTTTAATCCGGAATTCTACAAGACGGCAACTCCCATAAGCCAGACGTTTTTTTGAGAGTTACTGTCGTATTACTCCATCAATGCAGATCATTTGGTCCCGTCACTTTCTCATCGTGTCATTCAGTCAATTCCATACATTGCAGACTTGCTTTGACACATGGTCAGCATTTAATTCGTCAAGTTCTTTTGATCTAGCAAATTCGGCACACTTTTTTCATCAGATTCCTTTCATTAGAAGTTCGTTTATTTACATTTTCATGAATGAATTACACTTATTTGAAGTACTTTCTAATGAAAGTCAAAACTATCACTTTAAAAAAATAGCTTTTTAATATATACGGGGAAACGATTTAGGTTTATTAAAAAATTCCATAAGAAAATATATGCCTATTACATAATTAAAATAACGCAAATAATATATACACAAGAACCTTGGTATACATTTTTACTTGGCACTTTGCATCTACCCTGTTCATTTACTTGGCCTGATCATGCAGCAAAGTTCGCCAAACAGGCAAATATTAATCTTATGTTTGTTAAGAATAATAAATTCCTAATCAATGCTTTGCATCTTATTTCAAATAGATATTAAAGTTACTTTTTTACTTAATAATATCTTAAAACAGTAGGACATAACTAACACGTAAGAGTAGTTCTAAGGTGATGATTTGATAATTTCCATTTTAGGAGAAATTCAAAATTAAAAGTGGTTAATGTACAGAGGAAATACACGCTTACTTCAATAAAAGTATTTTAAAAAACACTAGATATTATTCTTACAACGACTTCTTATGTAGATGACATTAAATGTTGGAGACTCTTCTAAATGAATTATAAACGGATATTAACCTCCGATGACTTCCTTTCCAGATGTTGACAAACTCTCCAGTCGGATATGATAGTAATGTTGAATATAAAATAAAATGGAGCAACACCGATTCCTTCAATTCTGTGTGACTACAGACACTGAATACGGGGTATTATAATAAATAAATGAGATAAGTAAATAAAAAATTAAATGTAAATATAAGAACGTTTCGAGTACAGTCAAATCTTCATCATCTGATTTTTTTAAAAGAATTTTTCTTAATTAAATGTCTGCTGTTAATGTATTTTTTTTTATCTTAATTACTGTGTATTTTAATATATTATTTGCCAATTGTTACTTATGTTAATAGATGTAAGTGCTAAATTATTAGGGTCTAATTTAATTTAGACAGCTTTTTTTAAAATATTTTTGTTATTTCTTTCTTTTGCTGTAATTTCTATTTGTTTATTTATGTAATATGTTTATTTATGCAGTAATTTGCTAGATTGTAATTGATATTATTTGTTAATCTTATTGCTCTTTTGTGTTCTTTTATTCTTATTAAAAGTTCTCTCTTAGTTTGGCCATTATATGGATTTTGGTATACAGTATTTTTTTGTTTCCATATTTGTTCATTCTTTTTGATTATAGTGCTAAAACCATTTACGTGTATTGTGGTATTTGCAGGTATAATATTTGATTTAAAAATTTTTTTTTGTGTGTTTTTCAATAATTTCTTTATATTTGTTAAATAATTTTTTATGATAAGTTAATAACATCATATTTTGTATAGTGTGTAATTCATCTAGAAGAGTCTCCAACATTTAATATAATCTACATAAGAAGTCATCTTAAGATTAATATCCAGCGTTTTGAATTAAATGTACATTCCATCTGTCATGTAACCAACTTTTAATTTCTCCTAACATGGAAATTATCAAACCATCACTTTAGAATTTATTCTTTTTTCCATTACCAACTTAAGTATTACATAAGAGTAGAGGTAACTTCAATCTAGTTATTCTGTGAGGAGATCATGATGATCTAAGAGTGAACAAACATATGTATAGAATCGCTGGAGCAATAAAATGATTCTGTGATGAAATTAATGGGATTAAATGAACAAAAACCTCCATTATTAATCGAGAAGGAGTGTTTAGTATTAATTTTTTTTATTATTCCCTTTTGTATATTTTAATTTATTGATTTTTACCTTAAAAAGGAGAACACTAAAATATTAATTTAAAAACCTCCATCATATTAATACATTATAACAAATGTCAGCCATGTTAGAAAATGTGCTGCATTTATTTGATTTACACTAATTACAACACAAAACTAATTAATACATTCATTACTGAAAAAAATTAATAAAACGACAGAATCAACAGATATGAATAATAACAATGATGGAGTCCTTCCTTTAGCATAAAGCAGACAGGCTTTCAAAAAACACTTTTAACACAAGAGTCATTCCATGCAGGCTACCTGAATATTAAATTTTTGGAATCAACCATAATCATTACATAATAAAGCGAGCCTAACCTATATTTTCTGAAAGCTAAAATAGTAAATTCCACTAAACTGGCCAAATAAACTGAATAAACTAATTTGTAAATAAGATTAGGACAAAATTCTCAATAACAGGTTGATCATCTATCCCACCTGTAACAAGACTACGAAATTTGCTAAAAACATAGTAACTCAAACATATAATTAAATATGGCAATATATAACTATAGCGTTTTATTTCCTTTAATTTCCTATTATACGTAATTATTATAGGTCACTGAAATATAAAAAAATGTCACAGCCAGGACACTTGAACTATGAAATGGTTCATATATACACTGTATTGTTACAGCCTGTTGTTAATGATTATGTTGAAATGCAGAGCATATCTACACATTTATTTCTTACTAATGATATTCATTGATTTAATCACTGAATTCTAAGCAACTAAGATTTATAGAAAATAACTAAACCGCAAATTGCACAGTATTTAATAAGCCATAAATTCCTAAATCCAATCCTCATTAGGTGAACACTCATTGAAAATAAAATTACAAACTGCCTTTTGCTTTGTTTTCACAATATACCGAAATTTCAGTATGAAACGATTTACATAGTATGAAATTTAGTTTTTTAAAAGGGGTGGAGAGATTGATACATAAATTTAATATAAGATATGACATATTTAAAAGACACACACGCACACACAAAAAAAAAGAAAAAAAAAACAAAAAGAAAAAAAAATATATCTGAGTCCAAATGGTTCCGGATTTAAATTCATAAACTCTCTATGGAAAAAAAATTATCACTAAGAATCTTAACTATTTTCAATAAATCCATTTTTAAGACACAAAACATCCTTGAAGACATAAAAAAACATATATCTCCTGAATTTTCAGTGACAATTCTCGAAACGAGTGATAATAGCCCTCACATATTTTGTTCCTGATTATCTGTTTTACCAAATGCTTACCTTATCAAATACATTAAGCATATAAAATCTGATGAATGTTGTCCCATGTCCTTGAAAACAGCAAGGAAAGTTTAATAATCCTCTCTTTAAAACCTGTGTGTCAATCTCTGAAAATGACTAAAAAATTTAAGCTATCAGAGATAAAAGTTTGTCCACTCAAACTCTTTAAATAATAAGAAATTCCACATTATAAAAAAAAGTATAAAAGAGTACACAAAACATTAGAAATCTTTTATAAAAACAAAACATAAAAATGAAGATAACAAAACATATAAAGCTGTGTTAATAGAGATAATTAATGAAATGAAGCTCTAAATAAAAATCATTTATCAAGCAATCCTTGCACTTTTAAAGGACCATAACAAACATCCATATCCCAGCAGTGTTCAAATCTACATCTCTAGAGAAAGCCCAAGAGTGGTTCTCCTATAAAATCATACCTGATCCATTATGTTATGAAAGTAAGAGAAAATATTAAGAAATAGTTAATTTTCAAAAATTGATGAAAAAAAATGGATCAAACATAAAACAAAAAAAGGTATTTTCATCACTGTTTTTAAAAGAAAAAATAGCAAAATAGTAGAAATGTGACAAATCTAAATAAACTTTATTGTTTTCTTGACAAATAAAAACGTGTGTGGCTATAGCCTTTCTTCCTTGGTTAGATTGAATTATGTACAAGCAAACTATTAATGAATTAATTTAATTAATAATAATTAATCTAAAGCGGTTAAAGGAATCAAATAAACTCTAGTTCTAATATTGTAAATTTATGAGCTAATAAATTTTATCCTTTAAATACAGCTTTTATCCTTAACTAAAAATGCCATCTTTTCTATAAGGTTTTTATTATAAGATGAAATTTTATTTCAAATAATTTTTACCAGAACCCATTAACTATTTCACAACAAATCACTTGCATGGTTCAACAATAATACAACTTTTGATATTCGAGTTTAAAAATTCTGATTACTTTGCTTTTGCTGAAGCCAGACTCCAAAGACTGGACTGGTTTTTCTTTTTGCATTCCCGATATAAAACCATATCTACAGATTAAATTGTAAAGTAAATTTTAAATGTTAAACTCATTAAATTCAGCAATCTGGATGCTGCTTTACTAAGAAAATTGAGAAAAGTTAATTCTTAATAATCTGCATAAAATACTAATTTACCTGATGAAAGCTCGAGAGCTTAAGTGTTTTAATGACTGAGACTTGTTATTAACGTCAAAAAATAAGTATATAACTAGACATTCATATATGTTTATAAATTTTCATTCATCATATTCTTCTCTGCGCTTAAGAAATTTTGTTTTTCCTCTTCATTTTATTTTGAAAAGCATTTTTGTCTCTTATGGCTCAATGTCTTGGAGAGAAATAAGAAGGATTTAAGGAGCGATAATCAAAATTAAAATTGATTACAAGTACAGATGGAATGTACGTTTAGTTCAATAAAAATATTTTCAAATTATGCAATCAGATGTTAATCTATCAATGTCTTCTTATGCATTGGTAGACTCTTTCTAGATGAAACGCACACAGATGTTAACCTCCAATGACTTCCCGTCCAGATAGTGACAGACTCTCCAGTCAGATATGATAGTAATTGAAAATTCTGTATGAATACAGACACTGAATATGACGGTAAAGAAAAAATGAGATAAGTAAAATAACATTAAATTTAAATTAAATATAAAAAACGTTTTTGAGAACGGTCATCAGTTATTTTTTTAAGGGAATTTGAGTCTCATACAGAATTGAAGGAACCGACATTGTTCCATTTTATTTTTTATTGAACTTTATATGTTTTCAGTTAATATCATATGCGACTGGAGAGTTTGTCACCATCTGGACAGGAAATCATCGGAAGTTAACGTAAGTGTGCATTTCATCTAGAAATAGTCTCCAATGTTTGATGTTATCTACATAAGAAGTCATCAGGAGATTATTACCTGACTGTGTAATTTGAAGATACCTTTATTGAACATCTGCACATGTAATCAATTTAAACTTTGAATTCACTTAATATGGAAATCATCCATCTTATAATTTCTTCTATTTTCCATTATCAACTTAAATTAAAATTAAAGTTTATAATTTTTCTCATACAAAAACACCAGCATACTTTATACTCCTCACCAGCCTTACTTGATAAACATTTTTGGAGATAAATAAGATTGGGTCAGGAATATATGAGAAGGCAATATGACTCTCAACAGGAATTAGTAGCTATAACCTTATGATAATTTTTATCCGAAGAAGCGACACCTGCAGCGATTTTCCAACCTAATTTGTCCCAATGAAGAATTGGCTGGAAGAGCAGCAAATATGTGTTTCAAAGTTGCTGGATATAGTCTGGATATAATGCAGAAAATGAAAAAGAAAAATTTTAGCACTTACAAACAGCATAACAGATATACACGACTTAATGCAAGATGATGAGAGTTCGAAAAACAACGGCAAGTGTCGCTTCTTCGAAAAATAAAACGACCACAAGGTTGTTGCTATGAATTCCAATCGAGAGTTATATTCCTTTTTCTTCTATACCTGAGAATGCATATGTAAAGACAGGCGTATACAACTACTACAACAACAATATCGCATCACAATCCTCCTGAAATGATAGTAACACTAAGAAGTTTGACTGAAAAATACCCCAATCAAATGATGCCAAAGATCCTATTCTTAAATAAAATCTTGCTTCATCTGTTGTCATTCTTTGCTTATTTCAACATTGCAATAAAATGTCTAAAGCTTGTTCCTAGGATTACTGTATTTTAGGTAAAAATGTCCAAATGGTCAATATGATGTCAGTTGCAAGAGTTTCTCAATAAAAACAAAAATTCTTAATCAGTCATTTTATTATTTGTGAATTACTTGCAATTTTGTTTTAGAGCACGCAACACAGGAATTGCCAAACATGTTTACTAGGATATCTGAGCTCTAGAAGAATTGTATGTCTCATTATAACACCGCCATTATTCCTGGAGCTTTCACCACACTACATTTTTCAGCAATGTTTCAAGAGATAAATTCAAATGTGACAATTCAGTTGTGAATAAATCAAAAGTAATAATTTATTTGTATGGTTATAGATTTTGTTTTGATTGAGAAATCAATGTAATTCAGACCTATGTTGGTCTAGACTTTACTCAAAAATAATTCCAGGAACACGTAATCAAGCTACGTATATTCTATCTTGGACCTTTCTGGCAACCAATATATAAAAATTAAAATAAAAAAAATTATTGAAATAATTATTAAATATTAATACAAGATTAATAAAGTAAATAAAAATTATTGCAGCCGGTTGCATTCACTCTGTTCTAGTGATTTCTTTCCTATAGGGCTCTGCCATAGAAATTGCTTCTAAAAAAGATTCCGTGAATCAAAAAGGTTGAGAACCGCTGTTCTATATGATTAAACAGATGCAGATATAAAAAGTGAAATTTATTTACATATGAAAAACGAACATTTTAAAAAAGCCAGGGGAAAAATTGGATCAACACTCTTTTCATCATGTACAGTTTTGCTTTAAATCTAACAATCCTGGATTTATGAAGCCAGGATGCTCAGACAGTTTGTGAATTCTGATAAAGATTCTATAACATATAATAAATACAACAACAGCTTTTTTAAATGCAGATTAGACCTGTTAATAAAGTGACTCATTATAGTGAGGATCCAGTTATAAGATGATCACTAGTTGAACCTCATTAATTATTTATTTATTTATTTATTTATTTATTTATTTATTTATTTATCAACAGTAAACACAGACTGTTTTTACTCATTACTTTTATTAGTATAAGCAATTACTGACATTGTCTTTCCAGTTTTGCTAGAAAACTTATTCCAAGTTATACAAAATAATGTTTCAACATACACACTGTAAATAGCAACAGTATAACGTATATCTATAGATGATGAGATGATTTGATTTCAACTTTTCTTTTCTCATTAATTAAGTACAGGTAAAGAGATAAAACGTTTTTTTTTGATATTTTTTTTTTTTTATACAAATAGCCTCTTAATATGCCTAGTTAGTTGATGCTACAGTACACAACAGTGTGTTTGATTCACCTGTAAATCTATTCATCTAAACTCTCAACCATCAAAAATTAAATGTTATGGATGAAGAAAGTTAGTCCATGTACAGAGTGTCCCAAATTGATGTATACACTCTTTGAAACATTATAGCTCAGCAACGAAATGAGATATAAATATAAAGTTTGTTGTGTATGATCCAGACGATGCTGGAAAAGAACTTTCCTCACATTCAATCACAGTTGGATAGGACGAAGAGGAAGTGCTACAGAGTTCCCGCATTGATCTCCCGATTTAACCCTTCTCGACTTCTATCTTTGGGGAGCTTTAAAGAACACGGTGTATGCCACAAACACTAACGGAATTAAGAGATCAGATTGAACATTCCATCAATGATATTCCATTAGCTATAATCCAGTTGGTATGTCGCTCTGTTCGACGTCGGTGTTGGGAGTGTACTGTGACAGAAGGTGGACATTTTGAACACGTACGGGGTAACAGAAGTTTAAGGAATAAAATACAATAAACCTTATATTTCTATCTCATTTTTCTGCTGAGTTATAATGTTTCAAAGAGTGTATACAGCAATTTGGGACACCCTGTATATTGGACACCCGAATTATCATTAATGTTTATTTTATGTTTTTTTAAATATAACAATTATTTAAATTCGATATTTTCTTATCAAACTATAGTTAATTCAGTAAACTGATTACTACTATTACTGTTCATAACAATCAATTTACTGAATTAACTATTGTTGAGTAAGAAAATAAAGAGGTTAAATAACACTGCATGACACGATTTTTGTACCCAAAGAAACAGTAGCTTTATTAATTTGCTAGCACTAATAGAAGGTATGAGGTTTTTGTTTCCATCACGTCACGTTTTTGAGGTACACGTCAATAAAACTTTCAACCTATCTTCAGTATGTTTTGAGAAAACAGTCTTTAAAGGACAAGTGATGTACATGTAATATTTTGTGCTCCTTGTATAACCAAGCGCCGTAAAATTTTATGTTTGTTCAAATCTAGCAACACATATGTATGGTGTGATCGTTGGATTGTAAACCCTGCGTCGGCATTATACGGTGTTAGAGTTATGTTTGGAGCATGATTGATGTACTGGTATGTTTCCACTTTATAGACGAGTGTCATACTAGTGATACTTTTGATAGTGTCCTTTTGTTTATATTTGTGTCGTTTTTTGACACAGCTGTACAACACGCTGAACATAGGCGGCCTACACCCCGTCCTGTAAGGGTAAAGATGAATATGCAAAAATTACTTCATTCTTGTCCAAGTTCTGTTTTTTTTTTTTTTTTTTTTTTTTTTTTTTTTTTTTAATATTTTAATTTTAATCCTACTATTTAAACATTTAAACATACAATTTCAATTTCAATTCAATTTCACTTGTTATTTACAACTGCAATACAATTAATTGCAATAATAGAACAATAAATTGGTGATAATAATAATATTCAATTTAAAAAATATACATATAAGATAAAATCAGCAATTTTAGCATCAAAAGAACTTAAAGGTGCCCAAAGGCCTGGGGTCTGTCCAGGGGCATCCTTTAATGAAAAATTTATATAATCAATATAAAATTATATAACTTTGTATGATATTAAACAACAACAATATTAATTAATAGTAGAATAAACAGAGGACTGTGTAAATTAGTTAACATTTAATAGTAAACAGAAGTTAAATCAGATGTAATTTGGCCCGAGCAAATGCTTTTAAGGAGAAGACGTTTAAAAAATTGAAGAGAAGGTGCATCGTGAAGTTCTTTAGTTGATTTTGACCAACAGATAGCGCCAGAAATCGAGATTGATCTCTTTGAATAATTCACTCTATAAAATGGGATTACTATTTTTTTCTCTCTCGTGTGATAGTGATGACATGGATTAGTTATCATTGGGAGATTTCTAATATAATATAAGCTATGTTTGACTTTATATATAAATTGAGCTAGTTGAATAAAATAAAGTTCATCAAATTTTAAAAGGTTAAAGTTTTTAAATTCTGAGCTGATGGAAGAGAAAGCAGGCCTATTTAACTGTATACGTAAAAAACGTTTTTGGAGTTTAATTATAAGGTTTTTATTTTCCTGTGTGGTCGATCCCCATAAACATATTCCAAAGCATAAATTTGTATGAATTAAGGTAAAGTATAAATTCAGTAAAATATTACGTGGAAGATGATTGACTCTATAAAAAAATGCCTAAAGAATGACATAGTTTAGTAGCTAAATGTTTTATATGAAGGCTCCATGATAAATCTGGGGTAAAATAAATTCCTAAAGACTCTAGTTTAACACAAAGCTTAATTTTATTATAATTAATTAATTTATTGCATTGATGAAAGATCATGTAATAAGATTTGTTTAGGTTTAGTGGAAGTTGATTTAATAATGACCAGTTATAGATTTTACTTAGTAAAGAGTTTAATACGTTTTCAGGTTCTTCTTCGGAATCAGCTGAGGCTATAAATGTAGTGTCATCAGCAAATAATATGCACTGTTCATTGCCAGCAATATTGGAAATATCATTAATAAAGAGTGAGAACAATAGCGGCGATAGAATAGAGCCTTGTGGTACTCCCTGATTACTGATTAATTTTGGTGAAAGAATTGAATTGAGACAAAGAGAGTAATGCCTATTTAAAAGAAAGGAAGCTATCCAATTCAATGGCAGCCCCCTAATACCATACAATAATTTTAATTTGTTTAATAATAATGTATGGGGAACCATATCAAATGCTTTTTTGAAATCAAGAAATTAAGGTTAAAACCATTTTCTTTTGAACCATTTGTATCTTAATATATTCTGATATTTCATAAAGAGCTGTAGAGATGTTTTTCTTTGGGCAAAAACCGTGTTGTGCAGGGGAAATGAAATCATGGGAAAATATAAAATGACTTAATCGAATAAAGAAAAGTTTTTCGAATATCTTGAAAAAAAAGATAGAATAGAAATGGGTCTATAATTGTTGAAACATTGGAATCTCTTTCTTGAAAATTGGAATTACTTTTGCATATTTTAATTGTTTAGGGAATTGTCCTTCACAGAGAGACATATTAAAAAGAGTACAAAGGGGATAAGAAATATAGGGAGCGATACTGATAATCACATCTTGGCGGAGACCATAAATATCCGTAGTTGTAGATTTTGAAAATTTGTTTATAACAGCTAAAATTTCGTTGGGGGTGGTTGGGGGAAGATTCAGGTGAAGAAATGGGAGGTCTCTGAATTGAATATGAAGGGGAAAAATCACTGTTGATATCAATATTATTATTGTCAGTAAGGGAGCATGGGAAAAGTGCTTTCAAAAAATGATTTAGTTAATGTTTTTTATATTTTTTTTTTTTTTTTTTTTTTTTGTTGAGAAGAGTTATCGGTACATTTCAATCAGTTATATCATTTTGCCTTGTTTTTTGTTTTTTTTTTGCTGTTGAGTGTACCTGAAAAATAGGACATGATAGAAAAAAAAATCAAAAAACACTGTGTATTCTTAATAAGAGAGCAATTTCATAAAATAAACACAATAATTTGAAAAGGGTACTCGATCTTCCTTTCAATTTGTAATGCAGTGTAATTAGTGTTATATTAATAAGTATCATATAACTAATTATATATATATTAGTTGCTTTTTATAAATGAATTAGTATAAAACTTCAGAGAATAATACATTCGTATTAATACTATGTGCTATTTCTTTGTTGTGCACAACTAATGTATAGGGTTATTCGAAATTATTTGTTCACTTTCAAATGAGAATAATTCTTTAATTACAATATATTAATTAGCCATACACCAAATGAAACAAGAAATCTCCAAGAAGATTAGATAAGGTTTATTGTTTTTACTGTGTGGAGTTGGTGGACATGGTGGAGAAAACATGAAAGGAATTCAACTCTCATTTCAATGTTGCTCATTGGACTTTATCAGGTCAAACAATAACTGTAATGGGAGAGGAACATTTTTGCCTACCTTTTGGGTGCTGTATAACTAAGCATTCCGGTTTGTTTCTTTCAAAATTTGTTTGAAATAAACTGCATCATTTTTAACAACCCTGTACAGTAAAATCCCGTTACAACGTACTTCATTTTAACGTACATTTCAAAATAACATACAAATTTAAAATCCCCAACCGAAACGTAGATATTTTAATGCTAAAAAGTTTCAGTTTAACGTACCTCACTTTAATGTACTAATTTTACGTTCCCTTGGTTAAATTATCCCTTCATTACAACGTATATCATTCGAATGTCTTGCTCTGATTGGTCAATACAGCCCATGCGAAAGTGGTAAATGGCAATGCATCAAAAGGAAACGATATGCCATCACATAAGCCAATGGGGCAAACTCATGAGTATTTGTGGCAAGAGGTTGTCCCTCTCTTCAATGTGCTAGCAGAGGTAACCTTTGAAGAATATGTAGCGTGTGACGAAAGGGCTTACACCTCTGCTGAGTTCATGGATTCAGAAATTCTGGACATGGGACAAAAACAAAATGAAATTCAAAGTGACCAGGAAGATGAAAATGGCCATTTAGAACCAGAGGTAACGCCTGTCTCAACTTTTGTAGCAATGAAAGCTATAAAAATTTTATGTAATTATTTCACACAGCATATCAGTGCACCAGACTCTTTTTACTTCTCAATGTCAAATATGGAGGATTTTTTTGAGGAGGCAAGTAATATTTCTGAATCTCCCTAAAATTACATCTATTTCCAAAGTGTGTAAGCTATATGACCTTTCATCTTTCTCGTACATCAGTCTTTATGAAAGGCTTAAAGAACTATACCGGGCATTAACCAACCGTGATCATCCAATGCACTTTGTAAGGGCCTGGATTCTTGATGCCGATAAAACTTGGGAAACCCAGAGATTCAAAGTCTGTCCAGCAAAGAAGATAGCTGGGTTTGTAGAAAGGTTTTTTCCTTACAACACTTTTAAGGATTGGAATGTAATTTCTTTTAATGTGCGACATTTTTGTTCTAAAGACCACTGCTCTAATCATAGTTACATGTTACTAAATTACTAGCTGAGCTGGCACACAATGGTTGTATCACCTGAACCCTAAGAAAGAAAAACATTATTTACTTATTCCATATTGGAATGCAAGGCTGTAATAATAATAATAATAATAATAATAATAATAACAACAGAAAGAAAGCAGATGGTCATTACAGATTAAAAAAAAAAAATTAATCAGCTGTAATGCTACGTGTATTCTGTATTTGTATTGAATAAAATAAAATGCATTCTTATGTTTTTCATATATGCATCGTTCACAAGCCTCCTCCTCTCCCCCAGTTTCAGAATAACGTACAAATTTCCAGTTCCCTTGAAGTACGTTGTAACGGGATTTTACTGTATTATATTAATGTTATCAACTTTTCTGAAATATCAGCAAATCTTTTATAGTTGAAGATTTATGTATATCATGGAAATACAAGAGACACTAACCAGAAGCAACACTTTCCACTAATCTGTAAAATCACTGGTACATACATAAAGTAATCAAATTTAATTATACGAGGTGTACTCAAAAGTATCGAACCTTTGGTCAGCAAAGATACATTTATTCATATACAAGATATTTATTCTAATTTCCTTCTGAGTAGTCCCCTTATTAATGCACTTAGAAAGTTTGCTTTCATTTCCCTTAGAAAACACAATCTTCTATTTTGTCTACTTCCTCTTGTTTTTACATGAAAAAATTAAATAAGATGCAAATATTCAGCAAAAACAATTCATTATTTAACAGAATAATTTCTTATCCTGAAGGATAATAGGAAGATAATCTACCATCTTTCCCTAGACTGAAAAAGAAACATTAAAAAAAAAAAACATTTACAGAATATGGAACAGTTACTGCCAAAGAAAATGAAAATGATGAAATTCATCAAATAATAGTAAACGAGTGTATAATGAACAATGACAGTGTTTATTAATCTTGTCAAAAGGAGAAGCTGTAGACAGTTCAGCAGATGAGGTAAAGCAGAAAAAGACCTCACAATCCCTGAAAATCTGTGCAATGTGTGTTTTGCAATGTAAACTGCATAAATTTGGACAGTTCTTTCATCCAGAATAACAAAGAAGACATTTTGGAATCATTATGAAGACAAAATGCTTGAGAAATAAAAAAAATACTCAAACTGCAATATCCTTTTGTGTATATCTTATACAGAATAAGGAACATTATTCATGAGTATTTTTAACTCATTTTTCCCCCCCCTAAAAGCAGGATTATGTTTGAATTATTACTATTCTGGTATTATTGAATAAAGAGAATTTACATGAGTGTGGTTATTTGATAGTGTGGTCTTAAGTCATGGTTTTTGATCAAGGACTGTTATATGATATCTTGCTATTCATAAAATAAAAGAAATCCAATATTAGCATCATTTAAAAGTGCTTTAAATAATTCTGCTCACTGTTAATATATTGGTATTTATAGTTTCAACATTCAAACACAGTAATAGTGCATAATGAAAAAAAGATTTTCAAAAACTCAACTCTAACCTTCAGAAACAAACAATTTTTTCCTCCACAATTTTATCTTCAACATGTATGTTAAAGATTGAAAAAAAAAGTGGTTATATAATTATTTTTGTTATACTGTTATTTAAAAAAAAAAGAAGTAAAAAAACAACTTTATTCACAGACTTACATAAGCTTAAGTTCTATGAATAAACATTCATCATAATTTAACCACACAATTCCTTTCTTATAGAAAGGGTTTGGATGGACAACCTTTACTGCTATGGTGATGAAAAAAATCTCACCGACTGCCAGTTTGATGGCTGGGGAATGCACGACTGCACTCCTCGAGAAGCTGCTGGTGTTGTGTGTGCTGACCCTCGTACAACAACGACTGAAGCGATCACCACAACAGAAGCAACTACTGAACTAGCTAGGGAAGAACTCATGCATGATGCCCCTGGACCTAAAATAACTATACGAGTGTGTATAAAACAAATAAGTTATCATTTCTAAATTACAATCAAAATAAATCATTTTTTTAACGTATTCCACTCGATCAATTGCAGAATGCTATGCTTGCACCAATGCAAGTAAGGTTAGTAGGAGGGCGTGTGCGTGAAGAAGGCCGCATTGAAGTTCGCTTTGGCGATCAACCTTGGGGTCTCATATGTGGAGATGGATGGGGAATGTTAGAGGCTACAGTCGTATGTCGAATGTTAGGTCTAGGCTATGCTCAAGCTCCAGTCCAGGTAAATTAAAATATTTTCTTAAAAGTATTTGAAAATAAATAGTCCATAATTATAATTTTCTTCATTAATGAAAATATGGCATAAATATATTCCATAACAGTAAAAGCTTATAGAGAATGAAAGAAATTATTCTTGCTTGTAATATAGCTGGGCATACTATGTATATTTGGTTGGTTTCTATTTGTACTATACATTTATAATCTAGAAAAACGGGTTTTCAAATAATTGTTATAGCTTCTCTTTAATTAATTTTAATGTGTCTTATCTCTTGTTCCCAGAGGTGGAATGGAAAAATTTGCTATTTGAAGTAGACAAGGCGTCTCAAAATCCATGCACAATACAAACTTGGAGTACAGAATATCCTGCTGAACCATATTCACATAGGAAAGCATCACTGGAAATGGAAAGGTGGTGTAGCATGCCAGCATTCCAGATTGGCCCCTGGGAGCTTCCTCATAAGACTTGCAATATCATACGGAGAACATGCATCCAGTGGTGTGCTGGCAAATTTTTAACCGGCTCCATGATTACTCAGTTAAACCTAACACATGAATTAATGTATAAAAAATAAAATTGTTTCTAATTTTTCATGTCTTTGAAATTCACAAACGGCTCGCAAAATATTACGAAATTAAATAACCGGCATGAAAAATCTCGTGCGAGCTGGCTTCCAGCACACCACTGCATGCATCATTATATGAATGGTATTTAACAATTGATAGGCAGCTATTGTTAATGGAAGAGCTGCTGCACGAATGTATCGGGAAAGGTACCCAACCAGATATTTATTACATCACCAAATGTTTGCACATTTGCATTAGAACTGTGTTATCACTGAACTTTGAACACCTTTTGTGAAACCATATACTTTGCCTACCAATTGTTGTATTGTCAAGTTTCGCCTATAAAGCATTTTACACTGCCTCCTGTTTGTTTCTTGCTGTGTCTATGTGTCTCATCTATCTCTGTGGGTGGTGCTTTCTGGTAAATATGTGAATAATCTCTGCAGGTGCTTTCCTGTGTGAATACGGTTCAGCACAATATTCTCTATATACCCTCAAAGTTTGTACATGGAGTTTTGAGACTTCTTGTGTGTATATTTTATAAACTTGAATGTCTTCCCTTTCAGCGTCATACTTTGTAACTTGGCATACTACAGATGTAAACTTATATTCCGTCTTCTCCATATACTATACTGGAAAATGAAAAAAGAACATAAAGAAGGAAAAGACTAATATACGAGGGGCCACCCAAAATTTCCCGAAATTGTTTTATTCTGACCGAACCGTAAGAGGTACAAAGTTTTGCCAATAGATGGTGTTAGGGGTGCATCTCAGCTGTAATTGTGCCAAGCGGTGTCATCCTATGTCCACGTGATTTTGAGCTATTGTGTTGGTCGTGTTGCGATTCTTGATATTAAAGCTGAAGAAAACTGCGGCTGAAACCCACAGTGTTGAAGGAGGCTTTTGGTGAACAAGCTTTAGGCCAAACCCAAACATTTGAATGGTTTTAGCGTTTCAGAGATGGTCAGGAATCTGTGGAAGACGACAAGAATTCTGGTCGACCATTAACAAGCACAACTCCAGAAATGATCACGACGAAGTGCATGAAATGATCCACGATGTTTGTGATCGCCTTGGACTGTCATACGGGAAGTTTTGAGACGATTGAGGGAAAACGTGAGGTGCAAAAGGCCAGAGATGTGGAAGAAGAAAGACTGGCTGCTCCATCACGACAATGCTCTGGCACACATGTCGCTCGCTGTGAGGGACTTCCTCAACAAAAACAACATGACTGCTGTCCCCTGGCACCCTGCGATTTCTACCTCTTCCAGAAATTGCGGTTAAAAGGGCAGTGATTTGCTCCATTGAAGTGATCCAAATGGAATTGCAGCAGGTGTTAAACATGCTCCAACCTGAGGACTTCCAGGAGTGCTTCCAGAAGTGGGAACATCGCTGGAAATGATGTATAGATGCCCAAAGAAACTACTTTGAAGGGGACGGTGGAAATTAAAAGATCGGCTAAGTTCCGTATTTTATACAGGTACTTGTCGGGAAATTTTGGATAGCACCTCGTACATATCAAATCGCATATACAGGGTGTTCATAAAATGAGGGATAACAAGTAACTAGCGTGATCCTTTGTATCATGACAAACTTAAAGTTCCTTATGCAAAATGTTCAAAACTCAAGGGTCTAAACACCACGCAAAGTTTTCTAATAGCTGGCGGAAAACGTCATTTAATCTCAACAATTGCCACCGTTTTCTCACGCATAGCGCAATTCATTATGTGAAGTGTTGGTGCAGAAAGTTCATAAATTATGTAATGATGTCATTTTTTTAGATAGAAAATTTTGAGTTTCAGACATTTTTGTTAAGGAACGTTTTGCTTAGATTGATGTATGGAATCACACTATGTAATTTTTATCTCTCATTTTATGAACACCCTGTATATCAACATATATGTAACTATATATCTAATATAAAAAAATCTGCACTATTAACCGGTATACCTAGTACATCTTTGATTTCTCCATTTATGAGTTTTTTCACCAATAGATAATAATTTTCACCATATTCACCAAACTTTGCTCCTTTAGATTACCACTTGTTTTGATTGATGTCACGCACTTTCTGAGCAGCATTTCAAAACATACGAAGAAGTGGAAAAAGTGGTTTTCTAACCGATTTGCCTCAAAATAGGAAAAGATCTATTGGGACGGTACCCACAAATTACCCAGAAAAATGGGGAAATGTGTAGCTAGTGATGGACATTACTTTTAATTGATTGGAAGCAGTCAGATGCTGCATGATTTCCTACAGGTCAGAACTTTTTTGCAGCGTTTTCAGTGTCATCGCAAATTGAATGAGTCTCAAATTTATTTTAATTGCCATGTTCTCACAAATTTATAAAAAAAATTTCTAGTTGGATATTTGAGAAGTAAAGC
>JAHWFO010066382.1:286675-335413 GCA_023313115.1 Rhysida immarginata
AACAGGATAAAATCATAACATCAATCTGCTTTACTTCTCAAATATCCTACTAGCAATATTTTTTAGAAATTTGTGAGAACATGACAATTAAAATAAGTTGAGACTCATTCAACTTGCGATGACACGGAAAACGCAGCAAAAAAGTTCTGACCTGTAGGAAATCATGCAGCATCTGAGTGCTTCCAATCAATTCAATGAACTTTTTCATTTTAAAATGATGCAGAACTGTTGCATGAAAAAAAATATTGTGTGGTATATTCTAAATATACAGAAAATATTTATGACAGTTGAGATACAAAAATGCTGGAATATATTTATGCAATTTAATAACAACAACAATAATAATAATAATTTTATTTAACCTTTAACAGATATATTAGTTGTTCTAAGCAACGAATGACAGTCACTAGAGTGATTATAAATGAATTAAATAACATAATAAAAAGAGATATAATCAGTAAAAGTCCTTCTGGACTGTTCAAAAAGTCATTGTGTTTTGTTTTTTTCTCCTTTAGATGGTTGTAGTTGTAATTTCAAAGTACTGAATGCAGCTATATCTATGTGCATTTATGCGCATTTGACACTTCTAACTTCCATCAAGGAAAAAGATGTGTGGATCGATCAGCAATTATTCTTTTTACAGGCGAACCTGAATAACTTGAACTTGGATAACTTGAGCTCCTGGTTAAGTCAAACTGAACTCTTGGACCCATCCCCCTGAAGCATTAATTAGAGGAACTATCACCTGTTAACTTGAACATAATTTTATTAATACCGCTTAATGAAATATTTAAAAAATTTTAAATCCATATATTTTATTAAATTGGTCATTATTTTTTAGTACATTCAAATTCACATATAAAAACTCCAGATAAAAGAACAACCTGCTTATAATAACCACTTTTCTGCTAATAACATGAGAAATTGGATGTTTATTCCAATTTCCACGAATTTCATTCATTTAAAACAAAATGCCACAAAGCATCATCTTGTATTCATATGCAGGGAACATTTATTCTACATCCATTGAGAAATACCGTAAACTTACATACGAGAAAAAAAAATATTTTGAATGATGGCCGTAAATCCTAGAAAAAGGAAATGTAACACCCTGACTTTAGAGACAAACTTCGAGATATTTCATTCAGATAACTTAATTGATGTTAAGACATTGAAAAATCTAAAATAAACATCCATTTCTAATTATTTTAAACAATAACTTCTGTACTTATGTGTGGGTTTGACTGTAATCAACAGCCTCGTGTTTGTTCAAATGGATAAACCGAACCCCAGATAAATTGAACTAATCAGCAGGTCCCATGGTGATTCAAGTTAACTAGGTTCACCTGTATAATTAACGTTATGGAAATGGGAAATCAACACGAGCATGTTCTACATGATTACTTTCAATAAAGGAAGGAATGCTATACAGGCTTGTGAAAAGTTACGTAAAGTGTATGGTGAAGAAGCTCAGTATTGGTGAAGAAGCTCAGTAGAACGTCAGTGTCAGTATTGGTTTAAAGAGTAAGTAATGAATAGTCTGATGAGGATTTTTTACACGCCAAACCTCAGATGTTTAAATTATTGATGAAAATAGGAAAGAAAATTCCATAGCCAGGGTTCAATCAGGAACCTTCTGCTTACTGTGCAGACGTGCCAACCAATATTGGTTTGCTCATTTCCATTCTAGTGACTACGCTCTCACTCTTATGCTCTCAACCTGGTGGGATTGTAAGGATGGGATTGTAAGGATGTGGTGTTTTTTCTAGCTCTTACCAAGGAATATTTATTTTATGATCAATTCGGTTGCCTACTGTCAACAAATCGACAAAATGAACGAAATGCTAACAGAAAAGCAGCCAGAATTGAAAAATTCTGAATGGCATGGTCTTTCAATATGACAATGCATAGCCATACATAAGAATGATAACTCGCAGAAAATTGTTAGAGCTTGGTTGTAGTGTGTTGCCTCATCCACCATATTCGCCAGACCTTGCTCCATAAGACTTCCATTTATTTAGGTCCTTGCAAAACTCTGAATGGAAAAACGTTCGCTTAAGATGATGCTATCAAAAGACACGTTGTTCAGTTCATCACTAATACAGAAATAAAGTTTTGTTTTGGGGGGGGGGGGGGAATGGGATCAAGAAAAAAGGATGGCAGAAGATAATAGAACAAAGAGGGCACTATATCATTGATTAATGTGTATTTTTTGAATAAAATAATTGGTCTTGAATATCATTGGAAAAAACGCAATGACTTTTTGAATGACCCAACAGAATGGGAGTTTCTAATTATAGCTAACATCAATTCAATATTCTTACAGAAAATTTGTGAAAACATTATTCACAAAAGCTTCATTAAATTTTTCAATGTTATGCAATATTACTCATAATTTAATGAAAATTTTTTTAGATTAAGTTTATTGAATAATAAATTTCATGGATCTTAAGACCTGGTTATCAGTTTGGGGGCTAATTATCTCAGTAATTTCCCTTTGTTTGTATACATAAATAAGTGCTTCCATTTTAATTTTTTTTTTTATTGAAAATCTTCAGAGCAATTACTTTGGAGGGCAGCATTTGGGAATGACGCTAAGTGGTGTCCAGTGTACTGGACGTGAAACAAGTTTAGCTGATTGTCTCCACCATCAGATGGGTTGGGTATACTGCCCTGGTCGAACACAAAATATTGCAGGAGTTATATGCACTGAGAGTAGGTAACTTTATAGCCTAAAATTTCTAAGCAAAATTAATTTATAGACGAAAGTAACTGTTAACTAATTTCATCTGTTTTAGTTGCTCCAGATCTTGTACTAGATTATCAGGAGATAGAACGCTCAGCTTATCTTGAAGATCGTCAATTATTCTTTCTGCAGTGTGCAATGGAGGAAAACTGTTTGGCACGCACAGCTTACAGACATGACAGAACCACTTATGGTAATAATCTAAATGTCTATCAAGGAATTTGTTTACTTACTTTTTCTTAACAGTATTTTATTCAATACGCAGGATGGCAATTGGATGTTAGGAGATTACTGCGCTTCACTGCCAGATCACATAATTTGGGAACTGCTGATTTCCGTCCCATTATTCCAAAGCACTTGTGGGAATGGCATTTATGCCACATGTAAGTCTGATTAATAATAAAATGCAGGGACATTAACTTTCAACAACTAACACAGTATTCCTAATCGTAAGCTGCCTAACTTATTTCTTAAAATTAAAAACTAAACATAAATGAAATTACTAATAACAACTTTAATCTAAATCTTCCAATTTTTCAGCAAGTACTTCAGAAAATACTCATATCAAACCATAAATATTTTAGATGATTAAAGATTAAACAGCATCTTAATTTTAATGCCCTATTTTCTGATGCACATTCAAATTCTGGCCTTTTAAAATCTCATTTATCTCTTTATCCAGATACTTTTTGTTGCCAAATTTTCCTGTTTTCTGCAGAAAACCACCAAAATGTGTGATTTCTAGTTTCGTGCACACTTTTTGCCAAATTTTCCTGTTTTCCACAGAAACCACCAAAATGTATAAATTTTTAAAGCTCTGACTTCCTCCTCTTCAGCTCTGGCTTTTGGCTTTGGCAATTTGGAGCAATAAACAGCAGTTTTGTGTTAAAAAAAAAAACTAGCGAAAAATCGATTCTGAGCTGGATTCCCTTGTCGATGGATATTCAATTTTGTGTTAAAAAACAATGGAAAACGTGATTCTGAATTGAATTTGCTTTGTCAACTGATATATATTTTAAGCAACTCAGACACAGATTCTCCATGTAGTGTAGCCATCTGGTTATCAAGCCATCGCCTTGATCTCTTCACACCTACTTGGAAATGACCAGTTTGTGGCAACACACAAGGTGACTATCAAATTTCCTTAAGGAAAAATCTATATTAAATGTGCATATCAGATCACCTCCAAATATAAAGTCTAGAAATAAAAACTGTGTACATGATAAACAGTAAGAAATAGCAAAAGAATGTCTAGCTGGCAAAGGCTTTCATTGGCATCTCTTCCTTCGGAAAAACTAATATGCATTGGTTGATGCCTGCTTGGAGGCTCAATACAGTATACCCACGGTTCGTCACCTGTGATGATATCATAAACATGGTTTGACTGCCCTCTGTGAAATTTTTCAAGGACAGCCTTACACTATCCAATCCATACCTGTTTTTGTTCCACTGTTAGGCCCGAGATATCCATTATATCCATAGCTACCTGATACATAGATGATCTTTTGTATTTGACACCTTCCAATGCCTAGGGATGCCTCAATATCATATTATCATAAATAATAAAAAAGACAAGTGTGGATAATTGTAATGGTAAACTTAGAACTAATAAAAAACTCTTTCACCACAACGATAATAGATTGAAAATATACAACCTGATACTGGAAGTACTTTTCGGAAGCAATTTTCAATCTATTATCGTTGTGGTGAAAGAGTTTTTTATTAGTTCTAAGTTTACCATCATATTATCATGTATCAAACAGCACGTATGTTTTCATCTGTTTTGTCTGTCATTGGGAATACTTTATTAGAGAGTCCTGTTACCAATGAAATTTATTGAACCAGCAATCACAGTTCTGTGATATGGGGATTCATCTCCAGATATATTTAATAACAGTTTTCTGTATACTGCTTTCTTGTCAGTTCTGATTTAAAGCCATAGAAAATCATCGCTTGAAAACATTCTGTAATGAAGTCCATTATTTGGGTGAGAGAGCAATTTAATTTCATATCAAATAGTATTAGGAAGAAATATTAACATCTGAACTGCACAATTAATTCTGAAATGTTGCCTACTACCAGCAGAACAAAACATTTTCACATGCTACATTCAACGAGCTGCAAAATGGTCTAGTACAGTCATCAAAGGGAAGTAATCCACACTTGAATTTTACGCTAAGTTTTAGCGTTTCAATATTAATTTATTTTTAATAATTTAATATTACATTTAGAGTTAACGTTATTAAGATTATTAAATTTAAATAATTATAATTAAAAAAAGCCATTAAAACAACACATTAGCATGAAATGTAATATTAAGTATTAAACTCGTGTGGATTATTTCCTTTGGTTGACTGTACATACAGTAATTGAAATTAATGAAACCATTAAAATTAAAATTTTATGCAAAGACAAATTTCATTAAAATCCAATTAATTTGTCAATATTTAATTTAAAAATTTGTTTTTTGTTTTCTCTTTTTTATATTTTTAAGGCATTACCACAGCATGGAAGTTTTTGCACATTTTGATATTTTAGATTCATTCGGCAATAAAGTAGCAGAGGGCCACAAAGCCAGTTTCTGCCTAGAAGACAATCAATGCCAACCAGGAATTCAGCCAAAATATGCTTGTGCCAATTATGGAGATCAAGGAATTTCTGTAGGCTGTACCGATACATATTTACATAATGTTGATTGTCAGTGGATCGACATTACGGACATGTCTCCAGGTTATTATTTTTTCAAGGTACGATATATTACTTAAAACTATGCTGCTATAATAAAATATAATTCATATTTAATTTATTTTATTTTAAATTGATGGATTTTTTTTAAGAGTTTTACTGCTCCACCGTTTAGTATGCAGAGTTAACTAAAACTTAATTATAAATCAGCTATACAATTTAATTAATGTTCTTTTCATCTATTAAAAAAACAAGTAAAATAATGAATAAAATAAAATAATGAATTAAACCAAAAGCTTTAAGCTAAGATTACATCCATTTGATTATGCATATAACATATATTCTACGAGGGTTGTTCAAGAATTTTTGCCTCCTGGTCTGTAACTTTTTTATTTGACAGAATGCAACTCATGTCCCTTAAAGTGCTTCTTCTTCTTTGGGAAGTGGTGAAAGTCACAAGGTGCAAAGTCTTTCATTTTTGAACTGCAGTTTTTCATCTTTGAACTATAGGTGCTGCAAAGCCTCTGGTGTGTGGCGATTGTGTGCGGGCGGGCGTTATCGTGCTGCAGAAGAGGGTCCAAAGCTGCCATTCAATCCTCGTGTTGACAACAATCCCGGAATTCCTCTCCAACAGGTTCACCCAACTAGTCATGCGTTGGTGCAATGCATGGAAAGGGATAGGGACTGTATCAAAAAGTGAATAGTGCATTACATAGAGGACAAATGTAAGTATCAGATACAAAAAGAATTTTGAAAATCGGTTAACAAATAAAAAAGTTACAGACCAAGAGGCAAAAATTCTTGAACAAACCTCATATTAACTATTCAACAACATGATCGTACAAAAGTGCAGGCTAGTAGCATATGCTATAAATACAGCAAGATGCGGCTTGTACAGCAGCTTTTAAGTATTTTATAGTGTATGTTACTTTTGGTACTAGATTAATCTGGTATGAAGCAATATTTAGAATCAAAATAATACATGCATTAATAAATGACCAATGAAGTTCTGCGTGATATTACATAATACAAAGTGCATGGCCATGTAACATCTCTCTGATTTGCCAATTTACAGTTTTTACAAATTGGTTTCATACAATTTTAAATTGATAATGCAGGATAGCTCTTATCTACATATAAATTTAAAATCGAGAAGAAACATTCCACATGAAATCTTTAGTAGTGACAGTGAAACACCCTATTACCACTTTTATATGGATCAGAAATTGAATGGATTAGTATGGACTGAAAATATAACAGGAAAACAGGCAAAAGGTACACTCTGCACTTATTGGTAAATGTGGTGGAAGACGCAAGCTGTAATGGGAGAGAAAGATAGGAAACTAAGAAATAAAGTAAAAGTGACCACTACAGATAAAATGGAGAGTATTTTGAAACATAAGTGAAAGAAAAATGTTATTTCAAATTATATAAAGTTGCACAGAAATACATAAAACAACTAATGGTAAATCTGTGATATGTGTCAGTGGCGATATGCTGTTTCTCTTTTTGCAACACGTTAATCAATATTAAACATCCTATAATCTGCCATTTCATGTTTATTTCTGAAGTATTGTTGCATATTCTAAAGATACTTAAGTCGAACTTTTAATCAGGTTCCCTGGCAATTCAAATTAACAGGGTTAACCTGTATATCTCTTTACTGGTACATGTATATAATTTCACACTTCATTTATTTTTATGGTAAAATTTTAAGATTTTACAATTTCCAAAACCCTTTAGATAAGTCATTGTTTTTGTTTAATAAAATGATTAAAATATCACTTAAGCTCTACACAATTTCTAAAACTTAGAAAAAGAAATTAATCTTAAAAATCTATCAATATTTAATTGTTAATTATTTATATTTATAGGTCTCAATAAACCCAGAATTCAAAATCGCTGAGATGAGCTATGACAACAATGCAGCTGTTTGTAACCTGTATTACAATACACTCAACGTTCACATCTGGAACTGTACCTTAGTTCGGCCCTAAAGAAATTGTATTCATCAATACTGTGGGCCAAGCAGCATCTACTGCCATCGGGATGATCTCACTAGCACTCTTAAGATGCCTGTTGCGAGACAAAGAGACAAATTTGTGTGCCATTCCCCCATCCCCCTTCCTGGTGATTTAAAACTGGTGATTTGTAAGTGACGAAAACAAACAAAACAACTCCCAGAAATTCAATGAAATCTTTCCTCCTTTTTTGAATTCATTTCATCAAAGAAATTGCTCTCTATTACTATCAAATATACTGTAAAAGTAAACTAGTGATATCCCACTTAAATATACGCCAAAATTCTCCAACTCGATCATAATGGAGTGATTACTTAATTTATTTTCCTCAAAAAGCCCTTTTTACCAAAGATCTGAACACATCTTGTTCCATGGCTTAATTTCATTTATTTATATTGTCTTTTTAATTTTTAAAAAATTATGTAATCAATTTTTTTGTGCTTGAAAAAAAAAAATGCTTCTTTTCAATAGGGGAAGTTGAAATTATAGGAATATGAAATGAAATTGAAAGACTTTTCCATCCAGTGTTATATTTATTTTTTTTCTTTACCATTGTGAATATGAACTTAACACAGTCTTCTTCTTCATTACAACTTAAATCAATTACTTTCATTTGCTACTTACTATATTACTTCTTGGAAATGTGAAAGCATAAAATACCCAACAATATACTGTAAATAACAATATGATCTCTTTATTTACTAATTCAAACCCTATTTTTTTTAATTAAAAAAATATACATATATATTTCTATATAAATATTACTTTTTAAAACTGTACTGTAATACTGTTTAAATTATAATTTGTACAACACTAAAAATTCATGCTCAACAACAACATTCTAATTCAAGACTACTGGTACATTCATACACTTAAATTAAATGCTCAAAAAGTAAACATGATGAAGAAAAAAAATGATTTACAATAAAAATATTTTTTATATATACATTACAAATTTATTTTACATAGTTGTTATCATTTTTATGACTGTGCTCAATTTAAAAAATACAGATGTGCTATATAATGCTTAATTACATGTTGTGATCGATAAGCCTGAGAAGATATTTGTTTCAAAAAGAAGATGAATGACAGGAAAATGAAGTGTGGCACTGATATTGAATGCATTTTGTAATTTAATTTACAAAAAAAATCAATAATAAATTAAACTATACACAGTAAATATCTTCTTTAGACGTTAGCAAAATTCAGGCAAAACTTGATATTTTATAAAATTCATTTAAATTATTCTTTATTAAAAAACTTAATAACGAGATGGGCCTTTGGGCTTTGTTTCTAGTTTTATATGTTTGTGCATATTTATGTGTGGAACTGCGTTTACATGCATGTTTTGATCTGTATCAAGTTCAATCCAGTTGAACCAGGTGGCTTGGAATGTCTCATTGAAGTAAGTCTATCCCTTCGAGCATAAAAATAGAAGGTCTATTTTTATGGCCGAAGGTCTATCCATCTTGGTACATACGTATACTGTCCGTCTATCATATCTTGGCGTGTGACCTCGTCTGAGTGATTAACGTCATAGTTCAAAGTCAGCCAATCATAGCAGTTACCAGTACCTGTTTTTTTGTTTTTTTTTACAAGTAGGTCAAAGCCTACATGGATTAAAGGGCTTTGATTAGGTTACCATGACTTATAGGTGACCTTGAACGGAGGCTATAAATTAGTCATCTCTTGCTACCCTTGGCAACATAATGGCTAACACAAACAAGATAACCATATTTTTGCAAATATACCCACTCTTTTTTTTTTATAATATCTGCGGGAGTAGGTTACGGGGTTTCCAAAATTTTTTATATAAGATTAGAATTTTCTGGAGTATACAAGGCACAGGTTATATGTCCGAAAATACAGCAATAGACTGAATGTAAACACCCTGATCAGAAGCCAGGAAAATAATGTGTAAGCTTAAGACAATTTAGAATGCCACAGATAAGGAATGTGATAACTTAGATTTCTGACGTTGGAGGCAAGAAAGGGTTCCATTTTATTTCTTGTTCAAGAAAATGGAGACCCCCCTCACCTTGGGAAATAAATCTGCTTCTGATATTGAAAATTTAAAAAGTCATTTTTCTTTTCATGTATTCTTCGACACTAAAAACACAGTCGAACCTTGATATCTCAAATTTCGTGGGAACAGAAAAAAAATATATATATATATATATTTTTTCAGATAGAGAGGTTTTGAGATAATGAGGGTACTTTTAAATCAAGATATTTATGTTAATAAAGATGTGGTGAGAGTACAGAAAACAATAGGAGATACAATGGTATGAATATAGAAAATTACGACATATACAAGTGGCGCTACTAGCTTCAGAAATGCACAAACTGCACACTCAAACATTTTGTACCCAACAGAGACTTGCCAATGAGATCGAAAAACTTTTTCGTGAATTTTTTTCGCAATGCATGAGAAGTTTAACGGAAGCGACATCAATTTTTTTTCATTTTCGCACGAAAAATATCTCATAAAGAAAAAAATCTTAACTCTCTAATGTATTTAAATGCTTTGCATTTTGCTGGCGCACAAAGTCAAAATTTAACATAGCGAGGTTTTTCCAAGAAAGTGTTTTGAGATAACGAGGGAAAAATTTCACTTGAATTATTAGTGAAAATGCAGGGGGGAAAAACAGCAAGATAACGAGCTTCGACTGTAGTATAAATAATGGATAAAGAATGGAGCATATCTTTTTCCAATAGAGTTTATAGATCAGCGAATAATTTGTGATATCATTTTTATCTAAAAATTGACATTCCACTGATGTTGGTGTTCTCGCTAGAGAACACTGTATGATCTCCAAAGACAGAGCAGATAAAATGCTATGACCGGATCCATATCAAATTAGGTGAATACACACAAGTAATATTTTTGGATTTACTCCAGTCGATCCAGATCAAAATGTGCATGTAAACGCAGTATAAGGGTGTGTTTGTTTATTGCAACGAAAGCAACTAGCTGTCACACTGAATCACAATGCTGTGAAAATCCTCATTCTGACAATATGCAACAACTTCATGAGAACGACTGCTTTCAAGCGGGCAATCGACAATAGCGATGTATGCTTTCTAATGCTCACAATAAATAACGAAATGATAAAGCAATATTTTCATTAAATTATGTTTTCAAATGATTCCAAACCCTACTGGGTACAAATGTTCTGTTTGAACTAATTCCTTCATTTGTAATAATGACATTGGCTAAAATGCCGATTGCCTACTCTAATGCTAATCCCACAGAAGCTCGCGAAGATTTTAGCTCGTCTACTTGGGTGATGAAGCATAATTGCATGTGCATCACTGGCAACTGCAAATGGAAATAGTCAAGTCTGACGAGACTAAACAAACGTAGTTACATTAGCTTCGTCGCTTTCATTGCATTAAACAAATGCACACTATATGTACTTAACTTTTCAAAATAATATTCATATTCACTCAAACACACACACACACACCTTGAAAATGTTAAAAAAGACAAAAGAAAGAAAGAATTTACATTTTTCACATGATTTAAATATCTTTTAAACAAATAAAACTAAGCTGAAGTCGTTTAGTATTTTCGTGATATACCCTGCAAATAAGAGGCACTGTAATCTTCAAACAAAAGATGAACTGAATGTGTCCAGTTAAATTTCCAATTTCAATTGTTAAACATTCTTACAAGGTAAAACTAACAATATCCAGCAGTAGAAACTAGAAATTTAAGTGAAAACTTTCGCTGTAGAGACTAAGGTTTAAACTTTTTTTTTTTGATTTAAACAACACTTTCAAATTTTTTTGCAATGCCAAAAAATGGCACTGGGAATAATAGGGCATGAAGGTTCCAGTTTTTATTTTTTTCAAATAAAATCCAAATTTTCAGAGATAAATGAGATACAGGGTCACTTCACAACAATATGGTACACTTCAGATTTAAAACAAACAAACAAAAAATTCTCACTAAAATAAAAATGCACTTAGTATTTGAGTAAGTATACTTATTATAAACTGTAAAAAGAACGTGAACATATCAAGAAATAATATACAGAATTTCTTTAAGAAAATATGAGAATAAGACCAGAATATTTACAAATTAATTACAAAAATCCTTCTATAAAAATAAATTATGCATCAAAATAGAAAACTTTTTTTTTTTCTTTTCTTTTCTTTTCCAGTTCTCAATTTCACAGTAGTGACCCTAAAACTTTGGAAGACACTATGAAGACTTCATCTATTTTTTCCCCCCTTTTCTTTTCTGTTTCTTAAAATAATAAACTAATACAAAAAGATCATTTTACGTGAATTATGGCAACTTCAAACGACCAATTAAAAAATAAATAAATAAATAAATAAATGCAAATATTGACAAAATATTAAATGATGAAATTAAGCTTCATCCTGTCAATGTTTTTATTCCCAATATTGGTCGGTTTATTTAATTTGTTAAACATAATTTCTACCCAAAAGGCACTTGATTTACTTTTTGCAATTGCAAAAGACCCATTCACAACCTGAATTCTCATTTTTTCCTCCCACAAACAAAGAAATAACACTGCAAGCCATTCCTTCTTTAAATTTGTACACCACCAAAGACAGTATGTATCTGCCAAAGGTTTGTCTATCTAATTAATAAAAAAAAATGCTTAAAAATTAATAAATAAATAAAAAAAAAACTACGAAATATAAAAGAAACTTAATATTAACCATAACTTATTGTATATAAACTATACACATTTCAAAATAAAGCATTCCTTTTGGAGTGGAGAACACCAACCAGCGAATCATATCAAGCCTTCATAAAACACTAAAGTTGTAGAAAAATTCTTCTTACTTGAAAATATGTTACTTAATTTTTATTTATTCTTTTTGTCTGCATTTCATTTAAGTCATGTAATCCATTTAAAAGGGATGTTCCTGAACATCTCTCAAATCTCAAGCCGACCAATTTTCTAGTGGTTTGTTGTCACTGGTCTGGAAATTTTCTTTGGTGGTGTGGGTGGAGTTGATTCCTTCCCAGGTAATGGTGGCAATGGCTGAAAATAAAAACAAACATTTTCACTCTTGGATTAAAAAAATATACCAGTATATAAATTTTTTTTTCCTGACATTAATTACACAAACTGAATTATATATTGGTAATTTCAAAAAATAAATGTGTCTGTTTATTCATGTGGTTTTTTGTTAAATAACCACTTAATAATATTATAAAAACAACTTCTCATTGTAACAGCAATGGTAAATTCATATGAGAACATTAACAAAAAATGGATTTCTTAATGAATAGCACATTGCAGAGGTGTTTCTGTCAATAATCAAGCTTTGATTATTTTCAAGAAAAATGATAAAAGAAAAAATTCTTGTCCCTCAGAATACGGCTGTGTTCAACATAATATATGTTCTGTGTTTCAACAGAATATATGAGTGGTAAATAGGCCATCCCGTTTGGATATTTATGTAAGCAAAATCATTCGTTTTTTCACCAATAATCAGCAGGTTATGAGCATTGTTATGAGCAAAACCAAAGGCTACAACAATCGTATTCAAAATTTACCACGCGAAACTCATTTTCATGCAACAATGCGTTTTTTGCGAACCAAAAAAATTAAATTTTTTTAGTAATAATAATTATGAAATCTAAATATATTGCACTGGCCAAACAATATTCAGATGGCAGCGGGGAAAATGTATATTAATATAGATAAATCTTGACTAGTGTTTTTAAATATTGCAAATGATTTGAAATTGCATATTAATAAATCATTTGCAATATTAATTAATATATTCTAATGTCTCAACAACAGAAAAAAAATCAAACAATCAAATAAATTATCTTTAATTATGCCAAACAAATAATTAAAGAAGTTTGTAAATACTCAAAAATACAAAAGTTGAAAATTTATGTCCATATAAATTTGACTTTTTTTTCCAGAATTGATTTAAAAAAAATTTCTTAAATATATTTTTTTGGGGGAAAAAAAAAAGTTGCCATTTTAGAATTTTAAAGAATTTATAGATATATTTAGTAGATACCCCATATAATATGCAAAGGCTTACTACGAAATTATTTCCTCGATGAATTTTATATGTAAAATCATTCTATTACTACAAAATATATTTATGTTAATTTTTAATAATACGAAATAGTTTTTAATAAAATTTGAGAAAAAACAACTGAATTTCTTAATTCAACGAAATATTTCTTCAATCAGTCAGTGTTGTAAAGCCTTGTAGTGTTTGTGGTGAAGGAGTTAAGACACCGAACATCAGCTGTATACTCCTCATCAGGGTTCTCCCCAGACCCTTTACAAAGGGCGCATCGCCCGGCTGATTTTGGTGACCGCCCGGCTGAATACACGAAAAACTGCACACCACTGCATAATATTTTATTTATTTTTAATTTTTGTCCGCCCGACTATTTTATCTTTCCACCCAGCTGAAAAAATTTTCTGGAGAGAACACTGCTCATGATAAATGGCTAGTGCACCAGAGGAATCACTCGCGAAGAATCACTCTGATCACAGGCAAACAGCCAGTTGTTTCATAATTAAGAAATTTTTACCACAATTAGGTGAAAGCAATAAACTAATTTTGATTTTTTTTTTTTTGGTAAGTAATTTGTTATAAAGTTTGTATTAATGATATAAACTTGTCAAATTGATTACAATATAAAATTTACATGCAGTATATACACTCTTTGGATAGCAGAAATTTCGGATATTGCAAAATAAAATCTTGTTCCCTTAGATTTCATATTAAGTGAATTGTACTGTATTTACATATATAAAAAATTTTTTGATTTTTGGAAAAATTGACATTTAACAAAATTTTTGATATTTATAACCTCCTTTCAATAATACATTTAACATACGGTAATTAAATATTATTTGTTGGATTAATTAATTTTTTTTTCTGTTGTTGAGGTATTAGAATGCATTATACTCCAGCATCCTAAGAAAAAACTCAAGGCCAATTCCGATAAACCTCACTCAGAATGAGTCAAGTGGCTGGAATAGACTAATTGTGCAAAAACTTAGCCTCTGCCTATTAGCCCTGGTTATGTGTATAAATAATTCCGTTTATAAATAACCCTTTACTAAAAATATTGTAAATTATTTAAGGATTATCTGTTTAAACAAATTTTACAAGCTGCTTTGCTATAATGGAAAAAAATAATCTGTTTAAAAAGACTAATATGACAACAAAATGGAACTTGAGGTTTCTTCTTAGGATGGTTGGAGAATAATTTATATGAAATGGCAATTACTTTACAATAATCAGATTTTCAGTACTGATACGGAAAATACAGAGTCTGCCAAAAAAATATATACATTCTTTGTTAGACAATATCGGGCTATTGATATTGTCACATGTGCTTTATGGAGCTGATGAAGAGGTCTTCTACTAACAGGACGGGGCATCATCACACTAGCACCTAACCATACAAGCTTTCCTGGATGACAATATGCAGGGACATTGGATTGGACGAAGAGAGCCCATTGAGTTCCCTCTATGGTCACCAGATCTAACACCTACGTACTTTCTCTTGTGGAGAACTGTGAAAAATCAAGTCTATCGATGTAAGCTGCGCATGCTGGAAGACCTTTGGCAGGAGATTACAGTGGCATGCACAGCAATCTCCATTGAAATACTGACTGACGTAGCTGTGGCGACTGCTTGTCGTTCTGTTATGTGTCTTGCTGCCAACGGCCAATATTTTGAGCATCTAAAGTAACCATGTGCTTAACTGAAGACAGTTCTACATGTGTGATCAGTATTTAAATGTAAACCAAACACATAATAGTAAATAGTTTTCGTTCCTTAAAAGTGTATATCAGGGATCAAAATTAGCAGTTGCCAGGTTGCCACAGACTACCAAAAATTCATTCTGGCAATTTGTTTATCACTGCTAGTTGCCTGCCTGATAGTGCAGGTTGCCGACTGGGTAACAAGCAGTGATAAACAAGTTATCAGAATGAATTTTTGGTAGTCTGTGGCAATCTGGCAACCACTAATTTCGAATCCTGGTATATACATTTTTTTGACAGACTCCGTATCTGTTATATAGGATGAAATACATGAATAAGCTTTTTGCAAAGACAAATATGAAAAGAAAAAAGTCAATCTATTGCTTTATTAATTTGGCCACAAATTTCATCAGATAAAGTAAACACATAAACTACACAAAGTTTTTATTTTCAGATAAGTTTTTACTTTTTTGGTCAATTTTGTATTATGTTAGAAAATTAATTAAAAAATAAATTTTGCTCTCATTGAAAAGATATACGAATATCAAAATTCCAACCACTGATTTCAGCTCCAATACATAAAATCAACAAGAAGTTAATAATCCCGAGGAAGGTATAGGAAAATAGCGGAAGCCCTGAGATCATCTATTTTTACCCTTTTATCTCCCTTTTTAACCCCCCTCCCCAATTTTTTAAATCGAAAAATTGATTTTCTCGAACGTAGTATTTAGAAAGTGTAAGAGTTCTATCTTCTTTCGTTTCTCATGATTTCTGATCGAATGAAATATGACATGCCATATGTTGCCATAGTTCTAAAGACCAAGTAACTGCCACCCCCACAATTCCGACCCCATTGGGATAATTTGGCCCAAACTTCATAGTAATGTTGATCTTGTTTAGAGGAATCTGCATACCGAATTTCATTCCTTTATATGCATAAATACGCGTAGACCTTTTGGTCCCCTCTAATTTCTGCCCCCCGAAACTCCGACCCCAGTGGGCCAATCAAAACCAAACTAAATAGTGAAGGTGCACATGCCCATAGTAAGCTACATTCCGAATTTCAACCTTCTACCTCAAAAAATGCGGAAATTATGAAGGGGACAGACAGACAGACGGACATTGTGAAAACAATAAGTAGCTCCATTCTTCCGCTACTTAATAAATTGAAAGTTTTTAGTATTATTTCTATTAATGAAATTGGTAAAGACATTACAATACAATAAAGGGAGAATAGAGTTTCGGACTAGTTTTGCCATTTAGTTCCGGCTTTATCAAGAATATACACTAGAGGCTTCTCGCCCTCATATACAAAAAACTGTAAAATGGAGTAATTTGATTGGATAAAATACAACAGATGTGTAATATCCAGTCATTTTACCCAGACTATATTAATTTTCGGTTTTTAATACAAACTTTAACTGTATTAATTCTAAGCCTTTTTCATTTGTCCATTCTTTATTGTATGTTCACATTCAGACATTGCAAAATTTCATCAAAGAAAGAGCCCGAGCAACGCCGGAAAATTCAGCTGGTGATTGATATTAGAGAAAGACCTAATTTGAAGAGAAAGATTTGAAAGTGGGAATGAGAGGTCAGCTTTGAAGGTGCTGTTGTTGGTTCTGCTGTTAATTTAATGAGCATTTGTTTTCTCTAAATGTAATTCAAAGAAGAATGCTGCTGTGTTAAACCCATTACTACCATTGTCACCATTAAACTGAAGCAATGAACTGTCAATATTAAAAATAATTACAGTAGTTGCCTTCCTTAATCATTTGAATCATTATCAAGTGAATCATTTCAGTTTGTAAATAAACCAAGCTAATCTCTCTCTCTTTTTTTTTTTTTTTTTTTTTAAACAAACAATTTAACTTTTAGATAAATTCAAAATGCACATACATGATTAAATAAAAAATTAAAATTGACCTAAAGTATAAATTTATTAATTTGGAAAATGCCATGTTTAAATAATCATAAAACACTGCATGTATAAAATATACAAAAATACGGGGTGGCCGTTTTGATTTCAAGGATTATTTTGCAAAATTTATTACTTTACAATGGGTAATAAACTTAAATTTTCTGAAGAGAGCAAATTACCTTTACAAGGGATGATGTAGATTCTTGTCCTTGAAAGTAAACAAAAACAACTTTTATTTTTAAAAGGACTGGATTAAGAGAAAGAAAGATCAACACTCCCTTCTTTTCTCTCTTTCTGGGCTTAAAACAGCCTTGAATAAATTTTACTTTCAGTGGCTGAAACAAATCCCCAAAAGCTAAAGGATGATAATGAGCACTGATGATCACCAACATCATTATAATAATAACAAAAATCATTGGGTCATTTCAATTTCCTTTTCTTTCCCATAAAGGTCCAGTGGTTATGTGAGTCAGGGTC
Source organism: Rhysida immarginata (assembly GCA_023313115.1). Classification (NCBI taxonomy): domain Eukaryota; kingdom Metazoa; phylum Arthropoda; class Chilopoda; order Scolopendromorpha; family Scolopendridae; genus Rhysida; species Rhysida immarginata. The sequence continues at coordinate 304,265 of JAHWFO010066382.1, forward strand.
TGGCCCCCTCCCCCAATCTCCTAGATCAATCATTGATAAATCCTTACAGAAGAAATTAATTTTGCCCAATGCATTCTCCTACTATTTCAAAACTTAATAATGTCATTAACTTTTCCGATCTTTTCTTTTCCTTCAGGACCAATTATGATAATTAAGAGGGATGCATAACTGTAAAATTTCAAGAAGGAAACTGATCATTTCCCCGTAGGGATGCATAATTCACAAATTTCATCTCAAAACAGCCTACACTCAAAACAAATGGAATCTTGTAATAATCTTTTTCAAATTAACTACATGCGTACTTATTGAAAAATGTTAATTTAGATGTTAATTTAAATAATCATACAATTTAATTTAAAAAAATTATGCCAAAACATAATTATGAAACGTTTTTATCAGTTAATTACTAAAAATAAAATTTAATATAATTAACACAACTGCTCAAAATTTTATTCCTATTAAAATATGAACAAGCCAAACATTCATTCAAATGATTCCTCATTAAAAATTATCACGTGTTTAACAATCATATCTAAAGATTAAAATTTATATTTATTTAATGCAAGTGTAAATTGGGGTATAATCATTTTTTTATGATTTTTTCTTTTTTTTTTTTTTATAAAATTTTTAATTAGCAAAGCAAAATTTTACAATCTACAATGAAGAAAGAAAAAATGTATTTTATAAAGCAACCACATATTTAGAATCGAAAAGAAATGTTTAATTTTATGGCTGTCATAATTATACATTTAGCATATTCTATTATATCTTAAGCACAGGAGTTATACATGCAAAATTATAGACTCCTTATCTAACAATGACAAACTATTAACTAATTTTTGGAATACTATAAAATTTTTAATATTCAAAATAATCCAAAGTCCATCAAGCACTGGCTTTAAAAACCTATTAACCCTTTGACAGGTGAACTTTTTCTCCAACTTCGAATTTTTTTTTTAAAGAAACCTACGATTACTTGGAGCAAATAACGAATATAAAGCTAGTGCAACTGCCACCTGAGACATCTAGTGGCAAAAAATGTAAACATATCAAGGAAAATCAATGTGTCAATTAAAATTATCAACCTGAAAATTTAGAGAGAAAGTTAGTTCCTATAAGGCATCAAAACTTGGTTGAATTCAACCAAGCCGTTTCCAAGATATTTGCTGAATGGTGTGTCACTATGCTCCAGCACATTTTTAGAATGGAAAACATGTGTGAGGGGTCTTTTGAATGGAAAAACAATGTCTGCCACAACTCTACCTCTAACCTTAATAAAACCACTCCTCTTTTTAAATAGCAAATATTTACATAATGCATGAATATATACAAACAGGGATGGATGAAAGTATTTAATACATGTACATTAATGAATAAAGAAAGTATTTACATACTAAATGATCACACCTTTATTCAATTTATATTGCAAATATTTTGGTAGGACAATTATTTGGCTAATTGGAATTGGGTATGCTTGTAAAGGCAATCAGAACTGCTTATGAAAACTTCTAAAAAGGGAATTGGACAGAGTGGTAAGACCCTGAAAAAAGCTGACGTTTCTTACTGAGGCTATCCTTTGTCAAACTAAGAAATAAAAGTAAGCCTAAATATTTTATTTGGCAAAGGATAGTCGGATATTTTTTAGGGTGTTGCCAGTTTGTGTCCAATTTTGTTTTATTCCATTGTTTTTATGACTTGTCCTTTTCTTTTACATCCGTCATAGCTAACATCAATTCTATTTGTAGAGGCCCGGATCAACAAAATTCAATTTGCAGGTGAATTTATTTGTGTTACCTTTGATTTATGGAGGCTAAATTTCCTCCGAAAAAATTTAATTTATGGAGGTTTTTACTTTGAATTATACAAGTTTTAGTCCAAGAGCTGAAGGGAATGGACTGAATCTTCAAATTAGGGAGGAAATTTATTGAGGTTCTACTGCATTCTTAAATGCACTTTATTTACTTACTTTTCAAACCCACTTATCCGATAGGGTTGCGGGGGCAGCAGCCCTATGGAGGATCTCCAGCGATCGCGATCTTCCGCCATCAGGCACATGTCCTCCCTGGTAATACACAAGCGACTCGAACCCAAATTCTCCATGTAGTCTAGCCACCTGGTTCTAGGCCGAACTCTTGGTCTCTTACCCACTAGCTTGGAAAATAACAACTGCCTAGGAAGCCAGTTTGCGGCATCCGTATCACGTGGCCATACCAGCGTAACTGAGATCTCTCAATGCGGAGAAGTAGCGGCTCAACACCTAAAGACTCCCTTATAGTGCTGCTGTGCACTCTATCTAATAGTTGGTTGGTTTATTAGAAATTATGGCGTCGACTACTAAGGTCATTTTGCGCCTTTTACACAAGTTATATCTGTACGCAGCCCAGGACAAACACAACATCCATGCACACGGCGGGATTCGAACCCACGATCAGGCGGAATCGAGAACTAGAAAGCCTACGCCCTAGCCCTCTCGGCCACCTGGCCGGCCTCTATCTAATAGGGTAACACCTCTCAAAATCCTACATAATGTAGCAATTTCATTCACTGGCTTCTCAAACTGCCATTATAATATTTGAAAATTGCAATAAAACATGATTCCTTTATTAAATTTTGTTATCTAACATTAAGATCTTTCAAAATGATAATGTATGGATGGATTATTCCTTGTTAACCTTAGACCCTTGTCTCAAAAACTTTAAATTTAATTCTTACATCAATTCTAAATAACAGAGTAATTGATCCTTTTTTAATTGAATAAAATAGATAAGATACATTTTCCTCCTTGTAATTGTTAACCCGTTAACTTACCGATTTATCATACTGATATCTGTCTACCTGGCCCTATTTATTTATTTACTTACTGACTTTCAAACCCACTTATCTGTTAGGGTCATGGGGGCAGCAGTTCTAGGGAGGATCCAGCGCTCGTGATCTTCCACCATCAGGCGCATGTCCTCAATGGCAATACCCATGCAACTCGAACCCAGATTCCCCTGTAGTCTAGCCACCTGGTTCTAGACAGACATCCTTGGTCTTTTACTCACCAGGTTGGAAAATAGCAACTGCCTAAGAAGACCAGTCTGTGACATCCATATCATGTGGCCATACCAATGCAACTGAGACGTCTCAATATAGAGAAGTAGTGGTTCAACAACTAAAGACCCCCTTATTGTGCTGCTGCTTGCAGGAAATGCCTTATCGCAGAGGAAACCATCCAACATGTCATATCTAGTTGCAAAATACTCACTCAAGACAGATTATTTACGTACAAATAACCAGGTAGCCAACATCATACATCAACATGATGCACAAGCTTAGCGACATCAACACTCAATATCCCAGGCACTGTCTTAGAGAACATTAACTATATTTTGACAGAGCAATAATCACTGACAAAATATTCCTCATAATGGACCAGAATTACACAAATAGATAAGGAAAACAAAGTGACCTGCATAATTGATATCTCCATCCCCAATACACACAATTTACAAAAGACATACACTGACAAACCACTAAATATGCAGATATTGCACAAGAGATGAAATGCCTTTGGGAAACTACCAGAGTACACATTGTTCCTATCGTTCTTTTTGCCACTGGGATTATTCCACACTCATTATACAAAATCCTGTCAACACTGAATTTATACCCACGCTTATACAAAACCTTATAAAGAACCACAATCCTAAACACTTGTCACTAGCAAAGAAATTCCTACACGGAAACATTAATACTCGCACGAGCATGTAATTTTTCCCTTTCTTGCATTTGAGCCCCTTGGACTTTGCCCTCTCTTGGGTCCACCTCTGGAACTTGGCTTCCGGACTTGATCCTTGTTTGGTTTCCCAAAAGAACAATAATAATAACAATAACAAGGAGGGTTATAATACAGATATTTTCATTTTAGACTTAAAAAAGGGCAGGGTGCTAAGGGCTAAAAAGGGCACTTTGCCCCCTCCCCCCCAAAAAAGGGCATTTTGTTTTCAAAAAAGATTTTTTTTCTATAAAAAAATTAGTAGTTCTTTTTGAAGTTCCTTAACCCTTTACAAGATTTTTTAGATTTTTCTTTGCTGGTGCATTTTTGGGTGTCAGGGCGCGCGATCAGGATCAGAGGGCAGCGGGGTGGAAATTTTTGATCAAAAGGGCAAATGGGGCGTTGCGTCCCGTAAACACTGCCTAAAATGAACCCTGTCATTATTTAAAATAACAAGCATCAATTTTATGATGAAATTAATGTCTTAAATTAATAAATTTCAATTCATTACGTGATAAAATATTTGTAGGTATAGTATCTTCTTAATACGATTCTGTATGGATCATACAAAAAAAAAATGTATTAAGCGAGAAAACGTCTTAGGCGGAAAGATTTAAAATATTCAAAACATATTTTTTTCATTAATCTCTACCACAGAATCATTGTTACACATAATTAAAAAATGTAATTATATTTTAAACATGTGCCTTGAACAATTGTATAGTGAGAATGGTAGTCACAACCTTATTTAACTTGAAAAAACATTATAATTCAGAAACACACAGTGCAAAGTCAAGAAATTGACAATAATACAACAATTCATCTTTAAATGTCCATTAAGTTGAATCTATTTCAATTAATTACTTCTGGAAGTCCATAAACAAATTTTAACTTAACATCTCTGTCCAGCAACAAATAGAGTCCGTTCTCATTATAAACTTTCTAACTATTGCTTTTATCATAACTTCTTGGGTGCTCTGTAGATAAATCAATGAGCTCCCTATAATTGATAGTGGTCATATTCTTGTAACTTGTCAGGACCCACTATTATACCCTGTCTCAGTTTTAGGTGAGAGTGACGTCACGTGTGAAGCGGTTACAGTTCGTCTGCATGAAGAAATAGTTCGAAAGATAATCTGCATAAAAAGTTCAAAATTCTTTCTGCAACATATTTCATTTTTTTTTCTTCATATGATGAAAAATCGGCGAATAGAAAAGCCTTTTGACGAAATTAAAAAATAAATAAATAAATAAAATGAAATCGGTCTGTGGTCGAGATTATCTGATTGTAAAATGGCGGCATCTTGTTCCTACATGACAGAAATGTGTCAGAAATGAAAGATGATTGAGTTTCCACGAAGAGGATTAAAATATTTTAAACATTAATTTAAAAAAAATGATATCTGACAGATACCATTCGATTATTCTAATTTCGAGAAGCCACGCGATTATAAGAGGGTCTAACAGAGCATAGGCTATGGTGCTAGTCTAACGGCGGAAGGATACAATGTTGTGCATTGTGTGGTAAGCGAAATCATTCCGTGATGTCACTCTCAACTGAAGCTGAGACAGGATATAGGAGAGAGACCTCAGATCAATGAGAAATTTTACTCGTATTGTGTTGCAGTCCTTTGTATACTGCATATCTCATCTTCAAGCAAAATACAATATGTCAGTTTAGGATTAATCATTCTGTCGGTAGGTTTCCGTCTTTAAGCCTATCTAACTTTCATAAGACTAACTTGTAGTTTATTCTACTTCACCACTTGATCAAACAACAATGGTTGCATCTTCCTTGTGCTGCGACTTAACAGCCTTTACAAAAGTTTCTTTGTTTTGAATTCATTATGGGGAGAACTATTATCATTGTGACTGTTCTGTTTCTTATCCCACATTATATGGATTAGAGTCTTTATCCTGTCTCTGGTGCAGAAGGAAAAATTAAGTGCTGGTAAAAAATCAAGCAGGATAACACACGGGAGGAAAGGTAGATATGGAAGGGAAAATGGATAGGGAAAGCCTTGTATGGTTCAAACCCCACCTGTTACATGTCTCTTTGCACAACGTACAGTATTATTGGAATTCGAATTCTCAGTCACATACTTCCGTCACTGGTTGGACGCCTTCGTTCGACCCATCTTCTAGACCGAAAGGAAACCCATCCACCGCATTCATCAGAGCTGAGATAATACTAACTTATTAGATATCTTTGTCATTATACTCATCTTTTTCATCATATGGAGTTGTCAACAATTGAATCACTCGTGGAAATTAACTGGGCCTATGATATTAGGCTTAAACTGCCGGGATTCGGAGCCAATAGACGAGTTTAAAATTCAACCATTAACTGTAGAAAATCTTACAGTCTCATAATCAATTTCCGTCAGCCAATATTGCTTCATTCTGCTCAAACTTATTACTCATTGAACATTACTAAGCCCATATTTCAGCACAGCTGAGCATTTTTCAGTCTTCATGCTCCAATGGCCACTGGCCTTCTCTCTCATCGAACACATTCCTAACCAACACAAAAAGTCGGCCTGGCACCTAACAAAACCTTGTCCACGTCACCAACGTCATAATAAACCCAATGATTTTGCCGTACAACAATGCCTTCATTATTGTTAGCTAAAATTAGTAAACATCACAATTTTCTGCTTCCAAGCTAACAAAATAAAGTTGCTAGTTTATTTTTGATCAATAATCCATCACTGTCGATCAGTGAGGTGAAATCAACACATTATAAAACTGTAAATATTCAATATACTATTTGAAATAAGCATATGGTGAGATTATTGATGAAAATAGGAAAAAAAATTCCATAGCCTGGATAATGCCAAATAATGAAAAACTTATTTTCTAAAAGGCCATATATAATTTTCATAAAAACTACCAAATATTTAGAAGAATGATGTATGTACTTACTTTATTTCGCACATGTATTGAAAGAGGCAATGACCCTTTTCTGGGAAGTGATGGGTAGAGATCATCACGTGGAAGATTGTTGTAGTCTGCATAGGCCTGCTTCTGAGGTAAAGGCGGAGGGACATCATTTGGAGGAGATGGAGGAGTCACTGATCTTGTGGAAATGACTGACACTAATAGAAAAGACAGCTAATTAAAAACTTGAATGTGATACACTTTGGAATCATTTTTTACACCATTTACACCATATATTTAACACAGAAGTGCCAAAAGTCACAAGAGTATCATATGCAAATTTTCAAGTGTCACTTGAATCGCATAAAAGATGTCTAAATAATCAGAGAGGTATCAGTGCTGTCAATTCGACTATTAACAGTAGTTTGAAATTTTTCTAACGTGATTATAGCTACACGACAAGAATTATCAGACTTTGAATGCAGAATGACAGTTAGAGCTAGACGTATGGGACATTCCATTTCTGAAGTAGTGCAGGCAATCGACATTCCTTCTATCCAGTTGTCAAAGGTCCACAGAGAGTATCGCATTTCAGGGATTACCTCCCACTATCGGCAGTGAAGTGGCCGACTGCAGCTGCTAAATGCTTGTGACTAGCGACAACTGAGCAGAATGATTTTGTAACAGACACATGCCACTATGTCAATTAACAGCCATATTCTATGACGGACATACAAGAAATGTATCTATGAGGTGTGTGCAGCAAGACAAGAGCCTGCATCTCCAACACTGGTGCAATTATGGGTGACTATCGAGACTGCATAGGTGAATATCTCTTCAGAGGACTTCTGCCGACTGATAATGAGCCCAGACCATGTTGAGTTGCTGCACTTTGCCAGGCTAAGGTCCTATATGCTACTGAATAGTTATCTATGACTTCTGACATTTCGGTGTAAATAGCAATGAAACTGCACTAGCATAGAAAATGGCTGCTTATTGAGGCAAATTCCTTCAGTGGACTGTTTTGTTGAAAAGATTTCTTTTCTCTTTGTTTATTAAGGAAATTAGGAAGAAGGAACTTTCTAATCTGAAATACTGGTAATAAAAAAAAGCACTGTAAGAGTAATGCTTCCTATTTCTTATCTTGCCAGAATTGCTATAAAATTTCAAGGTATCATGAGTGGATAAATTAAATACTGAAACCCTGAAACCCGCATACAACAAGTTTCACTAGTTGTCCACCAGATCTACCTTGTTGTATAGCACTGGCAGGTCATATTAATATACGAGGCATGTTTTTTAAGTAAGTACCGTTTTGGAATTAAAAAAAGACGTGCAAAGATATCGCAATAATTTTATTTTTACATGAAAGCCTGTACCTTAATCTACTTTTCTACATAATTTCCGTGAATATTGAGGCACTTGTCATAACGTGGCACCAGTTTTTGAATACCCTCCTCATAAAATTCTGCCGCCTGACTTGTTAACCACTGTATCACAAATGTTTTGACTTCGTTATCGTCTTGAAGACGCTGACCACCCAGGTGTTTCTTCAAGTGCAGGAACAAATGGTAGTCGCTGGACGCCAGATCAGGGCTGTATGGAGGATGATCTAGAGTTTCCCATTTAAAAGATTTGATGAGATCTTTGGTCCGATTAGCCACATGTGGACCGGCATTGTCATGCAGCAAAACGATACCCTTACTCAACTTGCCACGTCTTTTGTTCTGGATTGCACGACGCAGATTGTTCAATGTCTCACAATAAGACGCTGCATTGATTGTCTCATTACGAGGCAGAAACTCCACTAGCAATACTCCTTTTCTGTCCCAAAAAACTGTGCACATGATTTTCCGGGCAGAAATTGTTTGCTAAAACTTCACTTTTTTGGGTGATGATGAATGTCGCCATTCCATGGATTGTTGTTTCGATTCTTGTGTGACGTAGGCCACCCATGTTTCGTCACCAGTAACAATTTGGTCTAAAAAATCTTCACCTTCATTGTGGTACCGCTCAAGGAAAGTCAATGCACTGCCTAAACGTTGGGTTTTGTGCAAATCCGTCAACATTTTTGGAATCCAACGTGAACACAATTTCTGGTAATTCAAGTTCTCGGTCACAATGCGATACAAAACACTACGAGAATATTGAGGAAAGCAGTCGCACAATGATGAAATTGTAAAGCGTCTGCTTTCTCTCACCTTTTCGTCCACTTTCTGCACCAAATCTTCATTAACAACCGAAGGACGCCCACTCCGTTCTTCATCATGCACATTTGTGCGGCCATCTTTAAATGCTCTCACCCATTTCCTTACCATTCCATCACTCATAATGTTTTGTCCGTACACTTCACAGATCTCACGATGAATATCGATCGGTTTTACGCCTTTAGCACTAAGAAATCGTATAACAGCCCGTACTTCACAATCGGCGGGACTCACGATTGTCGGAGGCATCTTAAACACTTAGTAAACAACGTATACAATGAAGAATCAGACTGTAATGGCGTCAGTGCGTAGACAAGAGATGTAGTTAACCAGCGCGCATGCGCGGAACGCCGACCGTAGCGCTGCGGCGGCGGAATCGCAAAACGGTACTTACTTAAAAAACATGCCTCGTAGATTATTCAAAGAGACTGAGGATATTTTATCTAACCTAACCCATTCCACACATCACTAGATAGAGGAAGGTTCAGAGATCTACACTGGAATTGAAGCTTGATGCACTCAATATTGCACCATGTTTTGCACATTAAACATCAAAATGGGAATCCATTTCTTGCCACTAGAAATGAATCAACTAATCACTAGTAAATAGCAGGTACAGGTGCGACAAACTCTTTTTTTTGTGTGCGTCCTCACAAATAATAATCAAAGGGGTAAGAAATTGTTGGAAAAATAATATGACAGTTTTCTACAGGGTTACTTCTATGGGTGTTGGTGAGAGGTTGGATGTTCTTGGCAGCTTATTAACAAGAAACTTGAATTGTTTAATCATACTTGAAAATTATGAGTCGCAAACTTAAAAAAATAAAGGAAACAACAAATTTTTTAAGGAAGAAAAACTCGAATTTTTTTCAAGGAACAAGACCTTCTTCTTCTTCTTCTTCTTCTTCTTCTTCTTCTTCTTCTTCTTCTTCTTCTTATTATTATTATTACTACTACTACTACACTGCTTTGCAATGAAATTGCCCCACCCACAAGGAGTTACCCGAATGAGCCAAAAGTAGGTATACAGCAAGAGATACATCTGAACACACCTTTATTACGTTATGGAGCCAAGACGTGCACTCGTTTGTACAGGGTGTCCCAACGGAAAGCGGCATCAGTAGGTTGTGGCACCACCTCAAGCGGCGATGCATTGTTCCAGCTGCAGATGTAGGTGATCATACAGGTGGCGAATGTCATCTTGGGGTACGTCTGCGCAGGCCTGGTGAACCTACTGTGTCAGTTCATGGAGATTCCAGGGTGATCGTAAACGATGTCCCACCATGTCCATACGTGCTCAATTGGCAATAGGTCTGGGGACCTCGCAGGCCATGACAGGCAGTTGACATCATACAGACATGCCATGCTCATGTTTGCCGTGTGCAGTCTGGCGTTATCCTGCTGAAAGACTGCGCCAGATATGGTGTGCAGAAAGGGCAATAATACGGGCTGCAGAATCTCTGTGACCTACCGTGCTGCTGTCAAGGTGCCTTGGATGGTGACTACAGGCGTTCTGGTAGGCACCCCAGACCATGATCCCGGGTGTTGATCCACGATGGCGATACTGGATGCATTGTTCATTGGCATGTTCCAATGGTCTGGACCACACACGTCTGCATCTGTCATCGGTGTCCAAACAAAAGTGGGATTCATCACTGAAGACCACCGGGCGCCATTCCATTCGCCAGCCCACTCGTTCACGAAATTATTGCAGTTGTTATCGATGCTGTGCTCAGATGTCAAAGGAAGATACAACAATGGACGCCTGGCAGACATTGTCGTGGCGTATAACCAGCGTGCCATTGACACTGGAGCAGTACCGGGAATAGTGATGTTGTCGCGCAGTTGCCACAGAGTGATGGTTCTGTTCGCTAGCGCTGTTCGCAGTATCCCCTATCGGTACGAGCTGGCGTGCTTCTCCGGGCCCCAGAGCCTGGTCTTTTGGCATGTGTGCCTTCCTCTCGCCATTGCCTCCAACATCGGCTTACCGTCCGTGCGTCCTGCGACAGATGGACAGCAATCCATCTGGTTGACCAACCAGCCTCGGAGAGGCCAATAATACGACTTGTTCAAAGTCCGTTAATTGCGTGAAAGGTTGTAGCTGTCTCGTTGCGGCATTGAGACTGTTGTGCGGATTACAGTACTGTACATTCACGAGGAAGTTGCTTCCTCCCTACTGCATGGAACGTCTCTCGCACAGGTGTCAACTGATGAGCTTATAAAGGCACCCGGACACGCTGTATCAACCCAAATGGTCATGTCCCGAAATCGTTTACTAGTCGGAGGTAGACGAACCCCCCCACTAAATATGGATAAGGTCGGATAACTCCTTGTTGGTGGGGCAATTTCATTGCAAAGCAGTGTACATTTTCACAGAAAAACAGTACAACAATCTTTCTAATACACTGTTTGAAAAACAGATGCAATCCTCATTATTAAGTAGCAGAAGAATGGAGCTAATTTTTGGTTTCATAATGTCCATCTGTCCGTCCATCCCCTTCATAATTTCTGCATTTTTTGAGGTAAAAGGCTGAAATTCGGAATGTAGCTTACTATGGGCATGTGCACCTTCACTATTTAGTTTGGTTTTGATTGGCTCACTGGGGTCGGAAATACGGGAGTGGGAGTTAGAGGGGACCAAATGATCTATGTGGTATTTAGATTTGTAAAGGAGTGAAATTTGTATGCATACTCCTCTAAGCAAAATCTACATTCCTATTAAGTTTGGGCCAAATTGTCCCAGTGGGGTCAGAGTTGTGTGGGTGCCAGTCACTTGGTCTTTAGAACTATGGCAACAAATGGCGTGTGATATATCATTCGAACGAAAATGATGAGAAAGGAAAGAAGATAGTATTTAGAAAATGTAAAAGAACCCTAAGTTCTAGAAAATAATATATTTAAATGCATAAATATTTCTTAATGAAATATTCTAGAAAATGAAATATTCCTTTTAAATGCAAAAATATTCTCTTAAAATCTAAGTACTTCTTAACAAACAAATGGTATGAATAATTAGAAACTTCATCATTTTATTAATTTCGAACATTACAGTGACTAACAACATATAGCTTCAAGGTTTTTGGGGTGAATCTCTGTTGATTTGAACATAAAATAGCTTTGTATTGTGAAAATGATCTTTCTACTTCACACGAAGTAATAGGGGCTTGGAAATTGCAGCAATTTCTTCTGTCGTGTAGTTTTTGTCTGGGATGCGACACTGTTCTCTGGATAAAATTTTTGAAATTAATTGCACTACACTCCAACTTGGGTTTTTATCAAGAACATCTTTAAGCTTTGCATGGATAAATACTTGTTTAGGTGAAACTGGCACTGATTCGATTGCTTCCACAACCTTCAACACAATAGCAAGTGCTTTATGAAGAGGCAATCGTTTTTCCACATTTTTTATGCTGTCAAGCGAAAGCAGCCCCCTTATGTATCCCCAACACTGCAATGCTGCACGAACGGGCATCGAGCATTCTGATTGGTTGAGACCAATAGCGAGAGTAGCGCCATCTGTTGGTGAAGGCAGAAACTAGTCCAGTTGATCATTTACCACAACAGCGATAACACAAAAAGCCATTGTAGGATAAAATATATGCTTTTTAGGTCTGATAAGCTCAAATATGTCACAAACCATTAAATATGCTTTTTTAGGTCTTTATAACTCTTAAACTAAAAACATATATTAATATAAAACACCTTTTTGTGCATATCTCCTAGTATAAAAACCATAAACAAAATACATTTTTACCTAAGGTATAATATCCCTAATAATTATCAATCTTGCTAAAAATAAACAATGAAATTTCATCTTTATTTTCGTTGCTTCTGATGTTTTCTTCAATCAATGGGAGAGATATCGGACTCAGGTCAAACATGCAGAGCTGTATCAAACTTTTCTTCTCTCCATCGTTTAAATTTTTACACAGCTTTTCACCAGCATGGCTGCATTAGGGAAACGCGCTGGTGATCAGACCGCTTAGCAATGCCCATTGAATATGTCATCAGGTTGTATCAACATGCTTACTTTTCTCCATGCATGCATCAAAGCGTGTCTAATAATTCTAAGTTTTAGAGATTGTTATCAATCTATTATCCAAACAAATTATACCCTTCAGGTACCTATAAGATTACTAAATCTCAGACATAATTCATATATGGTTGGATTTTCCCTTTAAAACAGGTTTTACAATAACTAACTTATGATTCAAATAAACACTGTAAATTTAGAAAACTGCAGTTTCTACGCTATCTAAACTTCCAACTTAACAGCCCTGAACGTTGCTAATGGAAATGGTCATAACATTTGTATAAGATGACAATTCTCAATAAAGGCAGCTAATAATCATACAACCTCTGACAATTAAGTTCGGTGAATGAGTTCACACAACAAAATGGAAAACAGATAGAGCCACATTTACTTTATTGTCCTTCGAAATAATCACCCTGGAAGGCAATACACTTTTGGGATCGGGTGTATAAGTCCTGGAAGCTCCTTAGGGATGGCTTTAAGTTCACGTGTCACATTTGCTTGAATGTCTGGAATGTCCGCAAATCTGTGTCCCTTTAAGGCCCGTTTCAGGCGTGGGAACAAGAAAAAGTCTGCCGGTGCCAAGTCTGGTGAATAAGGTGGATGAGCTATGGATACAACCCCTTTGTTGGCCAGAAACTGTTGCACGATTACGGCAGTGTTCCTCTTTGATCCATTATCCACAGTTACGTGTGCACGCTACACCTTCAACTGAAGAAACGACCATCTGCTAAACCATTGCACGCACAAATGTGACCTGTCTGAACTTGCTTAAACAATGACTGGGCTTGTATTCACATGCATTGTTACTCGCGTAAAGCTTGCACAGATTAGGGTGTGACGTCATTCACCGAACTTAATTGTCAGAGGTTGTATATTCTGGTAGATGTTTGCTTCCCAGAGTCAATACATTCAAGACTTGAAATGAAAACACTATCTCAATATAGTGGTGCTCAAAAACTTTATGCACAAAGTTTGGGGTGGTAGAAGACCTTATTTTGAATATATTTTGCCAATAAATTGGGGGTCATATATGAATCCTCGATACATTAAAAAATTATCAAAAATCATGCATACAATGGCTGGATATTGTAAAAAATTGTCTCTCTCGTTAATGTATTTCCAGAAAACAGAAAAATTAGAAAACTTTAATATTGATGATCACAACGTTTTTAATAACCAAATACTACGTGTTTGTAAAAGGTGTTCAAACTGTTGACTGTTGACCATGAGCAGCAATGCATGCCTCACGGTATCTTGTCATTTCTGACACGGCCAAACATCCCTGTAGTCTCCATTACATGGTCACTTGCAACTACAATTCACGCTACCAGCTCCTCTTCCAAATCCACATTCTTGGATGTCTCCAGGAGTAGAAGGGTTTAAGGCTCATTGCTTGTTAATAAAAAAAGTTGTGACCTTCACAGTATCAAATTTTTCTAATTTCTCCGTTTTCTGGATATACATTAATGAGAGAGACTATATATGAAGAAGTCTCAGACAGCTGTTATATGTACAGGGTGTCCATAAAAGGTCTGACACATTTTATATGTGTATTACCAAAAAACTAATAAAGATAAACAGAAACGGATTTCAATATATGAAACTGTAACTGAAAAAGTTTTATTGTGTTTCACAATTTCGCCGCTAAAGTGTGGGAACTGTACATCCGGGTTATTAAAACAAAAGATGGCAACTCCACAGGAGAGAGCATGCACAGTGTATTGGTTTATTGAAATCGTTGACTCAGACACAGAGAAATGTTCGAAGACAATTTAATAAGGATCCACCATGTCGAAATAGCATTTTGGACTGGGAGAAGAGGTTTTTGGAAACAGGCAGCTTGCTATGCAAAAAGGTTCAGGCCACCCAAGCATAGTAGATGAGGATGTGGAAAGAGCTAGAGAGGCGTTTGATTGGAGCCCTCGAAAATCGATGAGGACAGCTTCCAGAGAATTAGGGTTGCCTAAATCCATGGTACATAAAATCGTACGTAAGACATTACAATTGTATCCATACAATATTCAGCTTGTACAAGCTCTCCAACCAGATGACAAACTGAAATGTAAGAAGTTTGCTGTTTACATGTTAAAAAGGATTGAAGACGATGGAGATTTCTTCAGCATATTGTTTTCCGACGAGGCGACATTTCACATTTCCGGACATGTTAACCGCCACAGTGTTTGTATTTGGGGATCTGAAAATCCACACCGTGTCTGTGAAATGGAAAGAGACAGCCCAAAAGTCAATATCTGGTGCGGGCTTATGCACGATAGCGTACTAGGACTCATTTTCTTTGTGGAACCAACCGTTACTTCCTTTACGTAGCTAGACAAATTGCAGAATTTTGTATTTCTGCAATTAGATGAACTACGGCCCGATATTCTCTGCCAACAGGATGGAGCACCCCTTCACTGGGGGACAATTGTTCGTGCCACTTTGGATGAAAAATTTCCATGTCGTTGGATAGGAAGAGATGGACCTATCCATCTCTTGGCCCTCTCGATCACCGGACATTACACCACTGGACTTTTTCTTGTAGGGGTTCGCAAAGAACCAGGTGTTCAAGGCCAAAGTTAAGGACATTACGGATTTGAAATGCCGGTTACTATTAACAAGATGGATGTCGATATGCTCAAAAGAACATGACAAGAAATTATCGGCTGGATATCCTCTGTGTGACCCAAGGAGCACACTTTGGGGTCTACTAATTTGGTTTAATAAAACTTTTTCAGTTACAGTTTCATATATTGAATCCGTTTCCGTTTCTCTTTATTAGTTTTTTGGTATTACACAGATAAAATGTGTCAGACCTTTTGTGGACACCCTGTACTTTGGAAACAGAGATCGAGACCTTTTGTGGACACCCTGTACTTTGGAAACAGAGATCGAGAGAAAAATGAAACAAGTGGTATGTTTATTTTGAAAGCCGTAAAAAGCTAATACAGAAATTTCAATTTACCATATATACTCGTGCATAAACCGACCCCCAATTTTTGATCCCAAAAAGTGGAAAAAAACGCCACGACTCGAGCATAAGCAGAGGCAAAAAAGGAAAAAAAGGCAACACTTGAGTGGAAAAAAAATTATTATAGAATACAACTACTGCAAGAAGTTTATGTGTAATTACAAGAAGATTAAATTTATAGTTACAAATCCATGGTATGGGAAAGCCATCAAACATAGCTTCTTCTTCATCTGACTCTCCAAAAAGGTAATGAAAATCTTCATTCTCGTGCTCGTCTTCAGTCTCGTTTTCATCGGCGTCACTTTCAATATTTTTATTTTTTGAAATAATACAGTAATTATTTCAATATGTAATAATAAACATTCATTGTAATCATGTTAGCTTTCTTTATAAAATATTCTTGGACGATTTTCAAGACTCACTTGATATGAACACGGCAAAGTTTACAAAGATAGGCACCATCTTGTTTTCAGGATTTGACTTATGCATTTGCTTTTTACAATGGAAAAGTGAGGAAAAAGACGTAAAATAATGCACTGATTAATGCACTATATACTTGTATAATGTGCTGTATGGTATATTAAATTTTATATGCTAGTGTTCGGCGATGTATCGACGTTCAAAAAGTTTTGATATTGAATTTTTCGATGT
Organism: Rhysida immarginata; assembly: GCA_023313115.1. Lineage (NCBI taxonomy): Eukaryota > Metazoa > Arthropoda > Chilopoda > Scolopendromorpha > Scolopendridae > Rhysida > Rhysida immarginata. Next base: position 320,761 of record JAHWFO010066382.1, read on the forward strand.
GTTTGAATCTTCGATGTTCCATTTTGAATTCATTATCTATTGAACAGCTGTTTAGGTTTATGTACTGACGTATTGCAATGAAAGAACACGTAAAAAAGCACTGGTTTCGTTTGAAGCCTCGGGGCCCCCCCCCCCCCATGTAATGTGAATGTAACATGCTCTTACTTGTATTTCTTGTTGGAGAAGGTGTCGGCCTAAGTGAACGAAACTGACCACTAGAAGGTCGACTCGACCGCTTCTCAGCCTCTGAACGAAGAGGCCTACGCGGGGTTAACTAGAAATAATTACTTAACATTAACTTAATGGCATTTTTTTTTAAAATTAAACAAGGGGTATAATATTAAAATATCCAAAGAATTAACCCTCACCTGTTCGTTTAATTCTATAACGGGTGGTTGCTGTGGCTGTGGTGATGTCTGTGATGTCTGTGCTGGTGATTGTGGCTCATCAGATTTTGTATCATACCAGAGAGTTTGAGATTGGGTTTCCATCTCACGTGAGCTGACTGATGCAGCAGAATTACGACGCAGGGTACTATCACGTTTCTGGCGCGTCATTCTGCTTGATGAGGGTGAGGATGGGCGAACAAATACCGATTGAGCACGGGCCGTTGGTGAAAGTTTTGAAGGTGTTGGTGAAAATATGCTAACATTAAGAACAAATTCAAAATAATTAATTAGGGTTGAGAATATGCATACCTTTTTTTAAGTATTTAGTATCTTAAAACAGAAACAGAAAAACAGAATACTTTCAAGTAATATTATAGGTGATCATATTTTCATAAGTGAATCAGTAAAGTTGATATTTCAATTTTCTTTTTTTTATCAAACCAAAACTAAAGCATACTGGAGAGCAAAAGACCTTTTATTCACAGATTTCAGAAATAAGCCTCATTTGTTGATCCCAAACTTTTGATTCGTAATGGAACTATATCAAATTAGCAATGGGGATCATGCATGAAAATTTTAAAAAATTGTTTTTGATAGTATTCATTATCAATATCAAGTTTAGTTATTTTATAAAAAATGATGAGAGACAGGGCCTATAAAAATGCTGAAAGGGGGGGGGGGGGCTGAATAGCATTTTCTTTTTACTTATTTATTTTATTTACTATGAACACAACAGGTTTCCCTAATTGTGTTCACTAAAATACACAATTTCACAAGTTAAAAGTTTTTTTTTTCAAATATTTCAAAACTTGTAATTTACACAACACAAAGTATAATATAAAAAGCAAATGAGACTAAACTTTTTATTATGATTTAAAATAAAACAAACTTTCGAGAATGTACTACACAAAAAATATACATAAGCATATCAGTATCCGCTTAAATATATTTTTTGTATAGTACATTCCCGAAAGCTTGTTTTATTTTTAAATCTTAATAAAAATAAGAGATCAGCTTTTATTATTTTCGGATATACTGTTTGAAGCAGTGCCAAAGAATTTGTTTTGCCTTTTCTTTAAATCCAAACACACCACATTTGCACTGCCTCAATCTTCTAAATGGTTGGATCAATTGAAATCAAGAATAAAGCATTTCTCAAACGTTGTGTACAATCTGAAAATACCGTTAAAAATAGGGGTTTCCATTGCACATTTCAAAGATGCCTTCCATATTCAAAAGTGCCATGTTTTTTTTTTTGGAAATGGAATACACAAAAAAACCCCTCACATATAAGTACAATAATTCTTCCATTGAAAGTACTCTGTCAGATTTGTATTTTAGAAGTTGGCTATTCGCTACTTTCAGTGAATATAGAGGCGCTGTTTTTGTTTTTTTTTTAAATGACAGCGAAAGTAGGATCCTTCCATTTTTAAACTAAAAAATAGATGAATGTTTAGGATAAAAATTCATTCTAATAACAATTATGAGAGAATGTTATCTGAGATTGGTGTTCTGTGTTATAAAAGCCATGTTTAAACTACTGCGAATCCTACTTAGCTCAGTTCAAGTTATGCCACAAGGGCATCGCCACTTAAACTGAAAGTAGCGAATTGGTTCACTTTAGATGAGACACCCTATATACTGCTGAAATATATAACGGTCAGCTGAAAAGTAATGCACTGTTACTCATAACTTGCAAATGAAGAGATAATGAAATGAAAGAAATAAAAGTCCTTATGAAATTCCTTCTTATCATAGTCCTCATTTATACAGGGTGATTCAGTCAATTTCTGACCATTTCAGTACTATGATTTATTGACCCATTAATGTTTACAAACTTAGCATTTTATTCCCGTGGAAATGTCTTGATGATATGCTCAATGTGGCCACCAAGAACGTTTTGAACTGCTCGCAGCCGAATGGTGAAGTTGTTCATAACTCTATCCAGGATTTCTGCATCCACAAGGGTGCAGCAGTCGACGATGCTTTGTCGCAGCTGGTCTAGGGTTCTTGGTGCTGTAGTGAACACACTGTCTTTAAGGAACCCCCAAAGATAAAAATCACATGGGTTTAGGTCAGGACTCGTAGGGGGCCAAAGAAAGCCACCCCCGAATTGATCTGGAAACCTGTTTGAAATGACACGATTTCCGAATTTCTGATTGAGAAAGTCTAGCACTTCATTAGTGGTGTGAGGCCTAGCCCCATCCTGTTGAAACCATTGATGTCGAAGCGGTATACGCCTCCTTCGCAGCTCGGGGATGAAGAAGGTTTCCAGCATGTTAAGTTAAGCCTGTGGCGTTACAGTGCCCTCAAAAAAGAGCGGACCAATAATGCCTCTTTTGGAAATCGTGCACCAAGCCATAACCTTTCGTGGATGAAGAGGTGACTTATGGATCTCATGAGGGTACTGGGAACCCCAAAAACGAACGTTGTGTTTATTAACGTCACCTGACAGATGGAAGAAGGCCTCATCTGACACCCACAGGTTGTCCACAATGTCCTGATTGGGTTCCATTTCTGCTCCAAACTCCATCGCAAATTGTTGTCGCTTCTGTCTTCAGTGTCTGCTAACTCCTGATAAACATGGATCTTATACGGGAACAGGTGTAAATCCTTTCTCAAAATTTGCCACCTCGCGGTATACGACAGCCCTTATTCAATGGATAGGCGGTGAACAGATTTTTTGGTAGGGGAATCGACCAACCTTGTGCGTACATTTCCGACAACTTCGGCCATTTGAACACGAGCTTCGCTCCTGCCTTTTTTCTTGCCTGTAACACATCCAATGGCACGTAATTGCTTGACAAAATCCATGATTCTTGCCTGCCTGGTGCGTCTCGACACTTATATTCCTTCTGGAACTTTCTTTGCATGGTTACAGGCGATTTTGTCTCGAAATACCATTTGACAATCTTGCATTTCTGCTCTGTTGATAAAGCGGGTGCCATTTTTCAACAATACGATTTTCATGCAGGGCCGTTGCAACAATACAAACTCCAACTATTTAGAAATTCGATATGGCGCTCATATTCTTTCAATTGTTTATCCCTAATGCACGTCATTCGAGTGAAATGGTCAGAAATTGACTGAATCACCCTGTAGCTATACATTTCTCCAAACAGTAAACCAGTTTTCTCATTCTGAGGTCTTTCCTTGATCCACAACCTCACGACAACTTCACTACATCATCCATGTTGGAATAAATGCCCTTAAGGCATCCATTTAAATTTGGCAAATGATGAATACCACTATGATTCCTTTTTTTCCTGCAGTTAAAAATTCAATCACCATGCATATAGCAGACACACTCGACACCATGTTAAGGGTAACTGACAAAGAGCAAATGAATGGAATTCAACACAACATTGTGTTGCATGAGTATACATGGATGCAAACGTCATTCTGTACCGTGTTCTGTTCTCAAATTATGTGCAACTGTGTATTACTTTTCAGCCACTGCTCATATTTGTTTCTATTCAAAACAGTGTTGAATAAAATTTTATACGCTATAATAAAAAAATTTCCTTCCATTTTCCACGTTAATATGTTTTATTTACCAGTTCTTATTAGGAGTTTTCATCAGCTTTCTGATGATTTGGGAAAGGAGGAATTCGCAATCTGTGAGGTGGTCACCCTCACTTTGGGCCTCCAGTTTGACTATTTTGTAGTCTTTAGAACATTTGGAGACAGCCTTGCTGTACCATCTCTGCAGTGCTCAGTGGTAGGGGCAACGAGCTGGATACTTGCAATCCCTGGTTCAAGTCAGGTCATGGAATTTATTTCTTCCGTTTTTTTCATGTTTATACTGTATCTTTACCTTACATTGAAGCATTAACTCATTTTCTAATTTATTACTTTGTCATAAGATCAACTGTTATTGTTTTTAATTTTATTCTTATAATCTATCTGATTTGGTTAGTAATCCATGATTCCTATTATAAATTTATGAAGCATTGGGTATAAATTCATGGAACTAAGGAGATGACGGCTTGAGAAAGTTTGGAGAAACAGTGATCTAAAGTAACAATGTAAATGTGGGTTTAATATTTAAAAATAAAATACAAGAAGGCAGGAATCTTCTTGATATTTTATTCACAATTTATGACCATAAATTTATCAATGTTACAGCTATTGGGCCCTTTTTTTCATTTTATCAAATTTTGTTGTAAAATACATTCTTGTTTTCTCTGCCCTAATGCTTCTTTCCTTTGTGTTCAAGCGCAAGGGTCGTTTTCTTCTTCCCCTATTCTCGATGTTGTTAATGGCCGAATCAACCCACTTTTACTATCAATTACTAGAATAAGGTCTATACAGGATGTAAATGGACAACGTTTCACAAATTTAAGGATATGTAGAGAATGGAACTCTGAGCAAAAAAGTCTAGTAGCGTTTTACGATCTGTGGCTCCGTTAAAAAGTTATAGCGCTTTAAAGTTCGGTATCGGTAAGGAATATCGGTATCGGCCAGGGTGATTCTAAAAGGTCGTGCCAATATGAAAAGGCAGGTAGAAGGTGAAATTCTGAGCAAAAAGTCTAGTCGCGTTTTTCAATCTGAGGCTCCGTTAAAAAGTTATAGCGCTTTAAAGTTTCATTTTTAACTTAGCGCTATAACTTTTTAACGGAGCCTCAGATCGAAAAGCGCAACTAGACTTTTTTGCTCAGAGTTTCATCCTTTACATATCCTTAAATTTGTGAAACGTCGTCCATTTACTCCCTGTATACAGCTGGTCCCAAGAGCGATGAGAAATTCAGAGAGAAATTGGAGGCAGAGTTTATTCACCGAAATCAGACAAAACGTAGAACAAGAATTATCAAAAAATTTGTATCAATAGAATAAAACTTAAAATGCTCCATTGGCTTTTATCTTAAATAAAAATAATTCTTCTAAAAATTACTATATGTAATTTAAAAAAGAAAACACACTACATGTATAACAAAATCAATGCTTAAACATATTTTAGTCGTTATTAAAAACATGCTTCATAAAAACTTAACAAACACCACTAAGTGCATTATTTGAAGCAAACATAAATGTTATTTAAATTCAATTCAGTGACATTTATGCGTAACAGTAAATTTAGCATGCTACTGTAGCAAACAGCATTAGTTGTATTACAATTCTGACTTGAGATGCATCTTCAAATTATACTGCAAAAAACAGCTTCATGCACATCAAGGGTTATTTTATCCATATACAGTCAGATAAGTGTTGACTTTTTTTAGACAATTCAGACATCTATCTACTCATTAGTTTTTTTTTTAAATTTCTGAAATGAAAATCAAATACATCTTGGTCATATATTTTGTTTCTACCATTACCAATAGCTTTTTCAAACATTTTAATATCCGGTTTATAAAATTTTTCATTTTGAAGCAAAAAAAAAAAAAAAGTAATCAATGATTTCTTAGGTCGGTCCTGATGATACCCGCCACTAAAGAAAAAGGAAACTGGTGCCTGCTTAAATGATTAAAACCTGTCAGCCAATAAGAAATGAACAGGAAATGATGCATTCCTTTTTCCTATCATTTCATTACGTGAAATCGCAGAAAAAAACGAAAATGAAACAATTCTGGCACGGCTTATTGCTTTGCTGGTCTCTTTCATTATCACATCTTTACTTTTTTCAAGTCTATTCTCCTTTATATAGTTAAAACCGACTAATGTTTCGATTATCGTGAATCAGTACTGATGAAATATCAGTAATCGAACATATTCAATACTGTTGATTTTGTACGGATGTGATTTTTTAATTGATCGAAAGGCTCGGTCATTATATAAATGGAAGAACAAATTGGTGAACTTGTTCAATCATTCCTTCCTCCCAGCCAAAAGGTATTGACTTCCAGATAAATTTCTTTCTATCATAGATTCTTTATCAGCTTTGATATTTTCATAAAAATTATTTCTGTTTTTCAGCATTTGATATTTTTGAGAAAATGTTTTCATAGTCATCAAGTGTGATTCCAAAGAAGTAAATTGTTCCTTTTATTTTCAATCTTTGTCCATTTTGCTTAGTTCCACTGTAAACAGGAGTCTTATTGGCTGTTTTCAAGCAAACAAAGATGTCATTTCCATACTCTCAAAAACAGACTACTATTTTCTCATCGTTATGTTTAAGAAGGCTAACAACACATATTGTGAATCGCATTTAGCAAATTTACTGATGTCGAAACTGTACGACATCATTAATAATCACATTTTTGTGAAGCCGAGCCTAATAGACAAAAATAAACATACACTCCACTGTTTGAATATTGACAAATGTTACTTCTGTATATCTGAACCTCGATAATTCGAATTTTATTTTATTTAACCTCGATAAATCAAAGCATTTCTCTCTACCTTGAGATTTGATTTATTGATATGCTACTGTACTTTTCATTGACAAACTGCATTATTTGACTATCAGTGGAATATGGTAAAATTCTATGTAAAAATTAACGTTAAGAAATTATAAATTTCATGTTAAATTTTCTGGTTCAACCCACCCATTTCTTTCTGGTATCATGCAAAGGCAATAACCATCTGGACTCTACCACACTAGGATATCCGAGAGCATAGATTAGATCTTCTGGTTCCAAAAATGATATCAAAATCAACAAATAATAAGCTTCAAATATTGTAAACAGAGAGTAAGTGAGATGCTTAAAAGTAATATGATAATTTTATTTTCATGATAATATCTATCCACTATTACTAAAATACAAGTTCTGTCTGTGTCCCCTTTATAGACTCAGCCGTTATAAGAGATACAGTAAACCCCAGAAATCATAAGTAACTGGGGCTGAGCCCCGTTCGGATTCTGGAAAAATCTGATTACAGGTAAAAACTCCTTATAACGAACTTCTTTATAATGAAATTTTCTGTAGAACGAATTTTTTTCAAAATTTGGTTGGCCAAAATAAACCTAATGTTAAATGACACCACCTACAACAAAATTCTCTTTATGAAAAAAAAAAATACTAGTTTCACATCCTATTTTCTAACATCTTCATATAGCAAACTGAAGATGATAATTTTAAAATACGGCACGGTACTCTATGTATTACATGTATTTCAATTTTTGTGCATTGGAAGTGAATTTGGTGTGATTTATACATTGCTTTCCAAACGTGATTTCGATACAGAAAAAGTAGTTTTAGCTTCCTTTCTCTATAGATTTCCAGAAGTCAGATATAATCCAGTAAAGTACAGTACAGTCAATTCTCGTTAATACGAAACTGGTTAATACGAAATTCCGGTTAATAAGAAGACATTTTGTGGCCCGTCCCCGAGAAAGCAATTACTATGTAAAATTTTCTGCTTTATACGAACATATTTTCATTAAAAATACAGTTTATACGAAGGAAAATTTCATAATTTTATTGAAAAATAGTCCTTTTAGGAACAATTTTAATGATAAAATTTCAGATTTCGAAGTGTAAAGTTAATAAAAATAATTTTCAAAGTCATTTCATATGTGATTGCTTCTGAATTATTCGAATAAATGAATACTCGATTCTTTTAATCAGTCGATACTTTTTATTCGATAATTTTAGTCGATTATTCGATAAAAAAAATATCGGTTATTTAGTCGAATTTTTCAAACTAACGAATCACGTGCTTTCAAACTAACGGGAAATCTGATTCGCGAAATCTGAATCACGTGCTTTCAAACTAACGGGAAATCTGATTCGCGAAATCTGATTGGTTCAGCTATTCAGATCTGAAATCCTGTCACATGGCGCTCAAATCATTATTTAAGTGCAATATCGGCATCGTTTCAAAATCAATTTTCTCATCGCTACAACGCAGTTATCTAATTTTATTACAGTCAGGAATTTTATTCAATGTCAGCTTCAAGCAAAAGGAAATGAAAGGATCTTTCATTAGATCTTAAGTTACAAATTCTGAATGCAGCGGAAAAACCAAATGCTATAAAAGGGTAGGTTACTAAAGACTTTGACATTCCACCGTCAACATTATCAACGATACTTAAAAACTCGGAAAAGATAAGACAACAGGCTGAATCGAGTGCGAAAAGAAGAAAACGAATGCGAAAAGCAGCACACGAAGACATGGAAACGGCACTTTTAACTTAGTTTAAACAAGCAAGTTAACGTTTTTTCTATTCCGGTATACATGTAGTACAATACAGTGCTGTAGAAATTACTGTAAGCTTTTTTTCTATAATGTACTGTACGCTGTATTTGTTTTAGGCTCGACAAAAGAATATTCCGATTAGCGGCGATATTCTAAAAGAAAAAGCTAACCAGTTTGCAAACCAGCTGAACATTGAAAATTTCGCGTGCTCTAGTGACGAAACAACGCTGACGAAACCACCCTATTTTATAATCTTCTGCTCGAGAAATCTTATCATTTAAATTCAATCTCTTCCATCAAATCAGAGAATGTTAGAATTGATGGAGGAAACTAAATCTTATATATTGTACAGTCAGGATGTCCCTGAAGACTTATTTACATTATACAGTATTGTAAAGTCAATAATGATTTAGAAAAAAAAATTGTTTTAGCGCGAAAACAAACTGTTATTACAGATTTTTTTAGGAGAGATGAATAAAAATTATTTCTAACTAAAGTACTCTATTTCCGTGCTTATTTCATAACACTTTTAGTATTGTTGGTTTATACGAAATACGAATAATACGAAAAAATTTCTTGGTCCCCACGATTTCGTATTAACGAGAATTGACTGTATTTCTTATTTTTTCCAAAGTTATCATACACTCTTAATAAGGTTGATTTACTAAACAAACAATTTTAATTTTGTTAATGCTGAGACATTAATGATGAATCAGCTGTATAATGCAAGAAGTAAGGGATGGATTTCGTTAGGAGAAACAAAACGTAATGCCACAAGAACATATTCCTGATGATGTGTTTTCAAGTTTTGTAAAAATGGCAATTTACATGTATTATGTGCAAAAGCATTCCATCAACTTAAATAACTGCTTTTATTAATTACGGTAATAAATTTTGTTTTGTTGTTAATTTTGTATTTTCCTCAATTTTTTTTTCACCACCTAATTACAAATTCTCTTTATAAAAAACTGAATTCTTGGTTCCTTCGAACTCGTTATAAGGAGTATTTACCTGAATTTGAAAAAAAATGCATAATGAATGACCAGATATCCTTTAGTGCATTGCAATAGGATAAAGATGCCGTGAGGGTGCTTCATCAAGCAGATTTAGTTCCCTGTATCAAAAGAAGAGTGCAGATTTTGTTCACAGACAACGAGCCCAAAGAATTCTTAAGTGCATCTGCTGTAATTGTAAGTTATAAATGATTCTGTTTGCAAAAATAAACGTTCCATTTGGTTTAAATCAGTACTTTTTATCCCTGCAATTCAGTGACTGCCCAACAGCTGGTACTAATATCACATCTGTATGTACATTGGACACGAAAGGCGACATTTTTGGAAATTGCAAGTCCTAAGACCTTATTCATCTAGTGATTCTCATTATGTATACAGCTGTCAAAGTCTCGTTCCAGCAGCTATTCATAGAGTGGAAAAAATTAGTCTGCAAATCTTCTGGTGCTTGTTCTGTGAGGTTTTCTTTATCCAAACATAAAAAAACTTTTTTGTGAAAATGTTCGTTAACCAATCTGTTTGTTAACATATCACACACTATATTTCAAAACCACACTGTTTCACTGGTCGTGTAGGGGTGATACGGGGAAAAACGTTGGTTTCAGTTTTGTGTTTTTTTATCGTAAAAAAAAAATTATTTTTCAATTCAGTTTTCCTGCATCTCAGTGGAGTTTTGTTTGCGTGGAGCAATTTCTGACATAATCGTTCCTTTTGCCAATGAGTTTTGTTTGTGAGAGTAGGCAATTGTTTGCAATTAAGTATGGAGAGGTAGCCAAAACAACTGCTAATGACACAGTTTCTTGAGACTTAAAGTGTTTCTGGAGAATAAGCACTTAAAGTTTTTCGTCTCTGTACAGAAATTTTGTTGAGGTCACAAACATTTGAAATGTTTGAAAAGCATGAGAAAAGTAAATGAGAGTTGAAAAATGCACTTTCTTCTTAGCCCTTAAAATGAAGCCCTTTGATGGGAGTGTTATTATTGCAGCTGATTCAACATCATTCCGTTTAAGCAATGGTTAGTGTTTTCTCTTATAAATGTTGTATTTCTGATTTAAAAATCGAATTTATCAAAAAGACTCTCCATTTTTCAATAATTTTTTTTTTTATCAAATATATATATATATTTGAATAAACTCTTATCTTTCTGACAAAATAAATTTACACCCCCCCCCCCGTCGTTGATTTCAAAATGGACATTAATTCTCATAAAAGTACTGAAAGCTCTAAAAACTGTACATAGTTTTTCAAAATGCAGCTCTGCAATACAACTATTGCTGTAATATATTTTGGCTGTTGTTAAAAATGTTACCTTGAAGAAGGCTGGATGTAAGACTTAAACTGAGGCCTTTAGGCAATCATCAAGCAGGAAAAAGCAGGGAAAAGTTAGGTGAGAAGCAAAATCAGTTAGCAACATCAAAATGTTAAAAGCATGCAAAAACTAGCACCACAAAAAAAAAGAAAACACAATTACAAATATTTTAATTCTATTTTACAGTTTGTCACTCAAAAATGAACAGTCATTAATCAAGTAAGTTCAGGGTGTCCCACAATTCATTTGCAGTTACCCCCTCCAATCAGATTTTTTTTTTTTTTTCCTAAAAAGAAGATAATCAAACAAACAACATGCAGGAAGCTTGCTAATTAAAAAAATTTCTCAATTTGACATTCTTGCTGTTTATGTTAAAGTTAAAAATTAATATGTACAGATAATTACAACATATTAAGATATTACAATATTAGCAATTAAGATATGAATGAACAGATAATTACCCTTCTACCTCTGTAGCTCTTTCTAATGTCTTTACCAAATATCCTGTTAGTTCCTCATGCAAATGTTTAATGCAGTAACTACATGCATCCTACAAATCCCAATAACACACTGACAGAATAATTTAAAAAGTTAACAATGCTTGTGTATCGGCAATTCTGGTCACTGCAATTGTGCCACTTAAAGACGATTGTGTGACACACTGCATCACTGTTAGGGCATCAACTGTTAACTATGGTCATCGCATCCATTTAGATCAGTAAACAAAAGCCAAAATCGGTAGAAGGGTGGATCATAATACTGTTCCTAATAAGCCATTTTGTCAAGCTGGGAATAAATGGCGAAACTAGTTGGAACTCCTGATGTCCCTCTGTTATACTGTAAGGCCACCACCTGTTTAATTAAAAGCCAAAATGATTGGACTTCTAGAGGCAGGCCAATCATAAGTGGAAGTGTCTCACGTGCTAAACATGTCAACCAGCATCATCTCTCACCTCTAGAGACATTCTGTTAAAAGTTTCATTTGATTTTAATGTTCTACTTGGAAGCGTCGAGTTAACACCCTGGTGTATCGAATATTGTGAGTCTTGCATATGGTTCGGGCTCCGCGTCCATGTGCCGTCTTGAACAAGGTATTTTCGCCGCTGCCAGGAAACAATTCTCCTGTTCAATTAGATGACTACACGGGTACATTTACAATTTTCCTGTGCATTTTGATTTATCTGTTCCTGTATACAATCCTGCCAGAGACACTGGAAAACTGTTCTGAGCAGTTTTCTGTATCAATAGAACTGAACTTCGGTGTTCATTCGATGGCTGACAGCATGGCAAATGCATTATATGAGTGGATGAGATACAGGTCGCCTCTGTTTATGTGCACCAATTCAAGTCACATGCAAGTAGAGAAACGAAAACACCCCTGAAGATACTGTATCTTAGCAATAGTTTACTAGGAATTAAGTTATTTTGCTTGTTATGATGTTGGTCTTACAAAGAGGAGGTTCCTGAGGCTCATATAGTTGGCAGTTGCCTCAGCTCGAGCACTGCATCTGGGTTGACCGATCAACACGTGGTGGCCTCATAGCTCCCTTCTGCGTTGTAGCACTGATATACTAGCATGCTCCATGCTTATGACGGACTATGTTTTGCAGTAAATAGTGGGTAGGGGAGTCAGACTAGGCAAGTGTGTGAGCTGTGTAGAGTTCGCACCCAGGGGGTTACATCCTCACCATCCAGAATTGTAATTTAGCAAAGCATAAAAGGATCATATGACGTCGTGTGACGCTGATTATTTTCCAGTAAGGCGTGCATTCTTCGCACACTGTTCATGCACCAGAGCACCACGGCTCTGAACTCCCTCATGCAGTGAGATAAGCAGCAATAGGCACTCTGAGCCCATGGTTGTTTTCAGCGATATCTCAGAGACCCCTTAAAGCCAAATGTTATGGTACTGCATTATTGTTGTTATGTGTTATACACTGAACGACCAATTTATTGAAGACGCCTGTTACGCAAAATGGATCGGCTTCCCGGTGACACCCAAACAATGGAATAGTTATGCATTGAATCACTGGTGTATAAAAAGGATGCATTGAATCACAAGTTACAGTAGCAGCAGAAGTGGACTGAATACGGGTAAATCCAAGGATTTGACTGACTTTGAATGAGGCATGATCGTTGGAGCTTGATGGGCGCAGTTGTGCAACAGTGTCAAGGGTATTCCGTGAATGGCAGTTATGCCAAAAGACAACTTCCAACAAACACAACTCCTGATGAAACAGGGCCGTGGATGAACGAGGCCAATGGCGACTGGCACGAATCATCCACAGCAACAGGACGGGAACAGCCCAACAAATTGCAGCACACTTCAATGAGGGAGCATCCCAACCCATTTCAGAGCACACGGTGTTTAACAACAGGTGGCCTGTACGGGTACCGTCGCTGTCACTGCAAAATAGGAAAGTGCACCTGCTATGGGCACACAGGCATCGCCACTGGACACTGGGTGAGTGGCAAAAGGTCGCCTGGTCTGACGAGTGCTGGTCTAGGGTGTCTTCTCTTAGGACACACTGGGTTCTCTGATATCTGTAGACACATCCCTGAATGTGACACACTACCTGAACATTGTTGCCGATCAGGTGCACCTGTTCATGATGACTGTGTTCCCTGGTGGTGACGGAAGTTTCAGCAGGGCGATGCTCCCTCAGCGTGCTCGAATGGTCTTGGACTGGTTTGAGGAACATGATGTGGACTTCCACCTGCTTCAGTGGCCAGCTCGGTCGCCCGATCTCAACCCGATCGAGCATTTATGGGATGAAGTGGAGAGAACCAGCCGACGCCTTCCCACACTATCGTCCAACCTGCACCAATTACGGGATGCCGTGATGTCTGCTGGGCTGCTATTCCTCCGCAATGGTTTCAACATCTTGTTGAATCCATGCCAGCACACCGCTAAAGGAGACGCAACATGCTATGGGAGACTCTTTGTTTTAGTTTCTGAAATCTACCACCAGAGTTTACGATATGTCATTGAGAGTTGTTTTTACTTCCGGATTCTCGCGTCGCCTCTTTTTGAATAGGCAAAACTTGAGTAGTAACGTAGCAGCATGGATAAGTTATTAAAAAATAACAAAAAAATGAAAACAATGAATTCAAAAATGAAAAGGAAAACCTGAATTTGTCCGTGGTTAAGCAAAAGTTGAAAGAAAAAGGAGCTAAAGTAACAGGAAACAAAAGTGAATTAAAAGAAAGGTTAGTAAACCAGCTAAAGAATTTCTTTGTTATAATGTATTGCATACTTTAACTTTGTAAAAATAAAGGATGCAATTTGATTAATTATTTCTCAAAAATTTAAAAAAAAATTTTCAAACTTGCATTGAAATAAGGATGGCATCTAACTCAGGGTCCACCCATAGTTGTAAACTGTATTAGAGTAATTGCATTTTAGACTGTTGTTATAAAATTTTAAAAACTAAATAAATAAAATTCAAATATCATTGATTAAAATTTGATTAAAAATTTAGTTGAAAGTTATTTAATTTAATCAAATTACATCCTTCTAGAAGTAATTATTTTTACAAAGTTAAAGTATGCATACATCATAACAAAAAAATTCCGAGTTATCCATTGCTAAAAAGTTGGTTATCCGGACCACTACGCTGTAAGCTGACCTCTTAAAGCCTGCTACTCTATAAAACTTGGGCTTAAGATGTCAGCTTACAGTGTAGCGATCAGGATAACCAACTTTTTAGCGATGGATAACTCGGAATTTGCATAAGAAATTTTATTGAAAATATATGCTGCTAGTGCATGAACATTTCATTAGTTTTATCTTTATTTTCCGTAAGTATTAACGAATCCCGAATTAGTTTAAGCCTTGGTATATTAAAATACGCATATACCAA
>JAHWFO010066382.1:335513-386660 GCA_023313115.1 Rhysida immarginata
TTGATTAAAAATTTAGTTGAAAGTTATTTAATTTAATCAAATTACATCCTTCTAGAAGTAATTATTTTTACAAAGTTAAAGTATGCATACATCATAACAAAAAAATTCCAAGTTATCCATCGCTAAAAAGTTGGTTATCCGGACCACTACGCTGTAAGCTGACCTCTTAAAGCCTGCTACTCTATAAAACTTGGGCTTAAGATGTCAGCTTACAGTGTAGCGGTCAGGATAACCAACTTTTTAGCGATGGATAGCTCGGAATTTGCATAAGAAATTTTATTGAAAATATATGCTACTAGTGCATGAACATTTCATTAGTTTTATCTTTATTTTCCGTAAGTATTGACGATTCCCGAATTAGTTTAAGCCTTGGTATATTAAAATACGCATATACCAATTCTTTAGCTGGTTTACTAACCTTTCTTTTAATTCACTCTTGTTTCTGATACTTCAGCTCCTTTTTCTTTCAACTTTTGCTTAATCATGGACAAGTTCAGGTTTTCCTTTTCATTATTTGAATTCATTGTTGCTTTAATAATTTATCGATGCTGCTACATTACTACTCAAGTTTTGCATATTCTAAAAGCAGGCGACGCGAGAAACCGGAAGTAAAAACAATTCTCGATGACACATCGTACACTGTGGTGGTAGATTTCAGAAACCAAAACAAAGAGTCTCCCATTAGCAGGGTGTCTCTAATAAATTGCATATTATATACGAAAGCTTGAAAAATGGTCATGCTTTCTTTTGATAAATAGTGACTTTGAGGGGCCCCTCCAAGTTATGAGATATAAGGCATGTTCAAATGAAAGTGATTCGGGCTGTAGCACACGAGCATGTGAGTGCACAGACACGAGGCAAACGGGTGATTGTTGACGTTATGCTCGTCTTTCGTTTGTGTTACAATGGACCCTCCTATTAAATTTCCGCCCAAAATTGCCCTACGAGCGGTGATAATGTTTCTGACAGCTGAGGACATTCCACCAGTTGACATTCATGCTCAGATGTTGAATGTTTATGCAGAAGCATGTGTCTCGAAAGTAACTGTGGTGCGTTGGGCCAAAATGTTCCATGATGATCATGTGGAAACTGTTAATAAACCATGTCCGGGCCAAGCAAACATGCTCATCACCGATGAATTGAAGATAGACATGGATAAGTCAATTCGTGAGGACAGGCGGTTCAGCATACGGTCACTTGCGAAGGATCACAATGTCAGCATTGGTTCTGCATATGCTGTAGTGAAAAGCCTGGGATATGGCAAGCTCTGCTGTCAGTGGGTACCCCGAATGCTCACGGAAGAGCACAAAGGGCTGGGTTTCAGCTGCTGTTTGCATCATCTGGAATGCTAGAGTCGTGAGGGAGAAGCGTTTTTGAAGAAGATTATCGCGGTAGAACCATTATTGGGAACCCTCCGGGAAGGTATCCACAATGCAGTGGAAGCATCCATCATCACCACGACCCAAAAAATTCAAGTCGCAAAGTTCAGCCGGGTAGGTTATGCTTACGTGTTTCTTTGATTCCAACGGTCCTCTGCTTTTGGAGTTTATGGAGCCCAAAACCCATATTAATGCTATCGCATACATCAAGACACTGCAGAACTTGCATCAAGCTGTGAAAAGCAAGCGTCCTGGTAAGCTCGGTGATGGGGTGATCCTCCTCCAGGACAATGCTAGGCCACATGTTGCGAGACTGGTGCAGGAAGCAATAACCAAAATGTGGTCGCAAGTTCTGCCACACCCTCCTTATAGCCCGGACCTCTCACCATGTGATTTTCATGTGTTTGGTCCGTAAAAGAAGGCACTGAAAGTTCGACAATTTGCCAATGAGGAGGAGTTTAAGGACGCTGTTCGGGTATGGTTCAGAGAGCAGCAGAAAACGGACTTTCTTGCAGACGGCATTAGCCGATTGGTGCTCCAGTGGGAGTCCTGTATTGCGGCAAGTGGAGATTTTTTTTAGGACTGCACGTCAATAATAGTGACTATAAGATGTTCTTCTTTCATATAAACAAAGGTAAATATTAATACTTTCATTTAGTCCGCCTCAGTGCCCTTTGAATCTCTTTCATTTGAACATGCCTTATATGTTTGTTTAAGCTGAGAATGCTCTGACAGCAGAATGCTGATGTTTACTTGTAGCTTAAGTTATATATTGATAATAAAAGGTACTGATTAATTGTAGAACTGTCTCTGAATCAATGCTTTTCCCTCAATATCAGCCCCGAACTCTTGATGAGCCACCCCTTTGCAATAACTGTCCTTGCTGAATATTGTTTTGCGTAAGTGTGAAAGGGGGGAGGGGTCATTACAATTGGTACGATGTAGCCCAGGATGATATCCAGCACCTGTATGACTGACTGCGTGTATGTACGCAAGAGTCAAGTCCTGGGCCCACATTACGCTCATGTGTAATTTCATTAAAATTAACCCACTGTTTCCATGTGTTGTGTTTTTTTTGCCAGCAATGGAAGTACGTCTTATGTGCAATGTAAGTTGCAGAACCTTGCAAGAGCCAAAATTCATAAAAAAGTGTGACTTATAGTTCAGAAAATACGATATATTAAACTATTGGCCAAGAAATATGAAGTGTGTTCAAATGAAAGTCATTCGAGTGAAGTAGACGTTTTAAAAAGAAGACAAGGAACAGGAAACATAAGCAAATACAAAGAGTAGTGCTTAATGAACAGTATTGTATAGCGCTTCTCAAAGGAAGTCATCCATGGCCTTTATATGACCATTCTATTTGCTTGTGTTTCCTGTTCCCTGCCTTCTTCTTACAACACTAGAACATGCCTCATGCTTGAATTCTTTGCTCTATAAATTATTAAATGGAACAACTTTTAAAATCCTTTTCATTGTAAATAACTACAGAAACATACACTATGATTTAAAAAAAGTTTACAGGGGGTTTCTAGTTTAATGAATTCTAGTTTAGAGAGGTATGAGTGTGTTGCTTCCTTTGTTAAAAATCAATATTTTTTTTAAACCATGATAGGGATCCTTTATGAACCTCAACATGTGAATTAAGAATGTCAAATATTTCATATAACACGCTAAATTGCAGCAAAAGTTTTGACCAAAAATAGCAAAAGGTATTTAGCAAACGGCAAAGCAATTCCTGTAATGAACATAATACCAAACACATGAACAGCAAGAACACCCCATTATAAATGGCCAAAATGTGGATTTTTTTTTCCAGAAACACCAAAACTAACTTTAAACATGTAAACCAACACTTACATATCCGATACATTAAGGCTGATGTCGGACAAACGGTCACTGTGATTATTTGTTGCTTTTGGAGGCATCGTTTTAGCCCGTCTCGTGATAGTGGTTGTTTTATTATCAAAAAACAAAGCAGGCTGGTAAGAAAGAGTAAATAACAAAGAAGATTAAATTTAAAATTTATAATGATAAGTTCAACGATATAATAAACTACAAGGTTAGTCATAAACAGTACAATGAAACACTAAATTGATAAATATACAATCAACCTACTTTTCTGCCATATTTTTCTTCTACGCTGATTTTCAGCTTAGAAAAGCAGTCTTCCATCCGATCATGGAATGGTTTCAAGCTTTCTGGCATTCTCTTCTTATGAATTACTAAGCCCATTTCTAATAATGGAATCTGTTGCGCTATTAAATCTTTTAACTTCTTCACGCCATCACTATCCTTGCGGGTTGGGTTCTTCTGAAGATATTCCTCTGTGAAAAATGCCTTCAAGTATATACAACAAAGAAAAAAAAATGTACATTAAAGAGAATAAAAAGCTAAAATTATTTGATTTTTACTGAATCCAAGGAAAAAACAAATAAAATACAGAGCCAGAGAATAAGAAATCTACCCTCAATAAATAAATTCATTCTACGTGAAAATTTTCTTTGGCTTTGATTTGAGCCAGTATGGTAATTTAGAGCAGGGGTGGCCAAACTAAACAGCTCTTTCTAAAGTATTGGTGACTGACTGCCGGATATTTTTCTATTTTTTTCTAATGTTTTCATAAAGCTTGTCATGATCCACCACTTTCAGTTTGATGAACAATTGTTTGGCCATCACTGATCTAGACTCATTAAAAAATATGATTCAGAAAGATTGTCACCTTTTCATAATTGACAATGCCACCCATGACAGCAGCATCCACAATTCCATTAAGATGCATGCTCAGTGGACTAAGTTGCAAATTGGGATCAGCATGATGGGAAGATATCAGCTCCAGCAGTTTTCTATTCGTTGCATCCATGGACTCGATTGCATTCTCCAGGGGACTCACTTCAAACTATTGTTAGAAAAGAAATGAATTGCAAAAAATATTAATCTAAAACAGAAACTACTGCAGCAACAAAAGTAATTTTTTGCTACCAAATTCCTCAAATAATTCGTAATTGTTAATTTCCACTAAGTACCATAAATTGTAATTAACATATCTATAGTCTGTCCAATCAGGATGTCTACAGAGTTTCTGAAAGTCAATTTAGTGACTTTTTAGTGACTTTTTGGGGACCTCTTAAAAAAATTTCATGACCTAATTTTATTATATTTAACGTCAAAAAAAACTTTTTTAAGAATTTTTCCCAGACTGGAGTGAGCAGATTTTTTCCATGAGCAAATTTTAATTCTGCGACTTGGAATTTCCGTGACCCATTTTCTAATTTCGGTACTTTTTCGTGACTTTTGTGACCATTTTCCAATTTCGTGACTTTTTCGGGACTTTCATGACCTGTAGACACCCTGCCAATGAAACAAAACACGGGTGCGTCCAATTTCAATTGTTGCATAGGAAAATTAACAACTTTATGAACATCTAACTATTACACTTGGAAATTTAATAACATAACACACCCAGGTATTCTTTTTTTATAGACTGTAGACCATGTATTTTCTCATACTCTATCTACCCTGTTCACACATCAGTACATGATCATGGAAAATTTCTCATTAGACACATATTCTAACCTTATCGTCAAATCCAAATGTTCACACTGCGAAATTCCAATTGTGATCAGGGTTACAATTTTTGCCACCAGATGACAAAAGTGGTGCTTTTAGCGATAGATCCTTTATTATTAAGCCTCCCAACCGGTCTTCTGGGATTATCAAATATAATTGTTTCTTTCTTGTTTCAATTCATAACTGATGTTTGTGAACAACTAGAATATCTTCAACATTAACTTTAACATGATATGACTGTGCACATGGTGTGTAATCTTCTGAAGTCGAATTGTAAGAGGACCAGGAATTTGACTTAAACGGCATTCCCAAAACGTAGCAAAATCATTTCAATAAACATGCACCAATAACACTGTGAACTGCTCTCCGTAACTTTACTTTTCAAAGTTCCATTAGACTCCAATTGATGCTGTATTTTCTCTTCATTTTTTATGAACACTGATAGTGTTGATGCCGGGATATTGAATTTTGTAGCAAGAACAGCTTTTATAATCAAAGAATCTCACAGATAGTCTACAAGTTCCAATTTCACTTCCACTGTTAATGTATTCAACTGACGCTTCCTCAAATTTTGGGCCATGATTTTAGTGGATAAGATTTTGACAATGTTTACATATTCTTAAATACAGTCTCATTTTTAAAACAACCCAGTAGTGGGGAAACCAACCGCTCCCTGTATCAGTAACTTGACCCTGGAGGGGGACGTTGTAAACAGAATGCCAAAGGTGTTTGGTAACAAAATAGTGACCAATGAGGCCCACAGGACCGAGAGTAGTAAAAGTAATTTTGCACGTAAAATTTCTTTAGATAACCTCTCTCAATTTGCTATGAACGGGTTGTTCATACGTTTGAACATGGCGTCTTGAATGGCCTAAGAAGGATGCTTCACTGCAGTGCTCGCAGTTTGTTTGGGTCTATTTTGCTCTAGCAACACCCGAATTCCATGTGTTCTTATATCTTCTATAGGTCTGTGAGATTCAAGTGTCAGCATTTTTCAAAATGATGGCAAAAGAAGATGTTTAGATCTCAACGCCAAAATTAAGATCATAAAGGAAGTAGAAGTTGTGAAGGAGAAAAGGAACGTATGGTTTTGGTTATTAAAAACAATTGAGTGTTTTTTCATATCCTTGATTAGCAATTTTATCTGTTTTTGCGTATGGTATAAATCTTGCAATCAATATTAAACCAACCTTCCGACAAGCTAGAGATTGCTGATGAGATGTGTTAATGGAAAATTTTTTCAAATGGCTAGTGTTCTAACAGTACTAATTCATTAATATAAATTCCCCAAGTGCTACAATAAACAATTTGTTTTAACAAGGGATGAACGAAAATATCGTTTATTGTCGCACATTTAAGCACTGTTGCCGTTGGCTTGAACCACGTGCGCAATACGATCACCGTAGGAGTGGATGTGGAATTATTTTTTTTAGCCACTGTTTAGCCACTTTCATATTTTTGGTAGCCACTTTCGTATTTATTTAGCCACCTGTGTTGCCAACTCAAAAATGTTTTTCACTCTAAAACTGAGCAAAATAATCCACTGAATTCAATTGTACTAATGAAATTAAATCCGCTAAATTTAGCGGATTTTTGTATTATCTATCTATATATATAAAGAAGGATGTTTGTGGGTGGGTGGGTCTGTCTGTCTGTACGTTTTTTATACAAATCTACAGTTTTATTCCGATCTTGATGAAATTTCGCATACATGACCTTCAAAGCATGAGGATGGTCACTGTCTACCTCAGGTTTCGGAAAAATAATAATTATCGATAAAAAATCGATATTCATGGTTATGGCAAGGCATATTAATGAGAAATATCTCATGACCAACAATGCAAGGCAAAGTTGGTACAACAATAGGTATCAACAATGGTATCAGCACGCAATTCACAAACACACTGCATGAACAACAATATATATCTCATGACCAACAATGAAAGGAAAAGTTTGTGCAAGTGTAATTATCCCGGGCAACGCCGGGTACCTCTTCTAGTTTTAATATAAAATCCACAAAATATATCGGAATATCTACTAAGTGAGCAACAATGATGCCAACTAATGCCGTTTTCAATGTCAAACACACATACAGATAACTTAACCGTTATGGCAAGCACGATATTTAATCACAAGAGGAAAAAGTTGTGTATGACACTTAAAAAATCACCCATATAGTGACTTCCAAAAGATAAATCAATAAATCATGTTCGCATTAAAATGATTTAAATAATTTCAAGCTTCAAGCTAAAAGTAATTTTAGCCCCAGGTGTGAATGACGATTAAGGAATATTATGTTTTAAACGTGATTTTTTTTTTACTACCAACTTTTGCCACTTCTAAATAAAAATTGTCACCTCGACTTTTTGGGGTCATTGGCGAAAGTGGTAACCAGCAGCGCGACCTTTGATCACCTCTGCAGCCAATGAAAAAGATAGGCCACGAACTGAAAAGTCAACTGGCCCTTGTAGTCCTCGCAACAATTTTATTTGAAATTTTTACTCCAAGAGATATTATAAAACAGTGAAGGTGTGATATGAAAAAAAATATCCATTTTCTCCTAAATATTTTCATTGTCTCTACTTCATAAAGAAATCCACTTTAAATAAAAATAATTCGGTATATCCACTATACGATTACAACAAAGAAATTTGCAGATATTTAAAAATTTGTTATAGTGGATTCGACTGTATTATAAATTCATATAGAGCAGGGGATTTCAAATTTATTTAGATTTAAAACTTAGCTCTATAATA
Organism: Rhysida immarginata; assembly: GCA_023313115.1. Taxonomy (NCBI): domain Eukaryota; kingdom Metazoa; phylum Arthropoda; class Chilopoda; order Scolopendromorpha; family Scolopendridae; genus Rhysida; species Rhysida immarginata. Next base: position 343,219 of record JAHWFO010066382.1, read on the forward strand.
CAAGGTGCGTCTATTAAATTCCAGGACTGTGCGTGCAACGAATGATATGAAAGTGTAAGAACACGTCACTACCTGGATGTTATTGCATAACTAACCATCTGTGCGAGGGGAAAAAATGCACTGATTGCATAAGTGGTTCGTGCCCTGGCACTCGAAACACAGGTGCTTTGTAACAGCTGTTGTTGCAGATTCATGATGGAGCAAAGACTCAAAGTGAAGTTCAAATTAGGCGACCAAAACTTATGAGATGTTGAAAACAGCATATGGGGATGCTGCTATGTCACGTTTCCGTACTTTTGAGACAACAAGGAAAGAGCTTAAGATGAATAACGTCATCATTGACCAATCATCCTTTGAACAGCTAATGCGACCGAGAAAGTTCGCGCTTTGGTGACTGCAGATCTTCGAATGACCCTTAGAATGCTTTACCGACAAGTTGAATATCAGCAAAGAACAGATCACAAAATTTTGACTGATGATTCAGGGAAGAGAAATATTTGTTCAAGGTTTGTGCCACATTTTTTGATGTGCAAACAAAAGCAGTGCAGAAAGGATGCTTGTGGAGAATTAATCAACGCAGCTGATGGAAATCCATGCTATCAGTACGATCCAGAATCAAAGCAACAGAATGCAGAATGGCGATCACCAACCTCTCCAAGACAGCACAAATTCCTCTTCCAAAAAGTCAAAAGTTAAAGTGATGTAAAACACTTTCTTTGCTGGACATGGACTGATTCACCACATGCTTTTTTCATCTGGTCAAGCAGTCAACAAACAGTACTAAAAAGCAATTTTGAATCGGTTGGTGAAATGAATCCATTGTGTGAGACGCCAATTTCAGGAGAACTTTAGCTAATTTCTGATGCACGACAACGTGAGGCCACACTGTGCTGTTCGTGTGAAGCGGTTCTTGACTAAACATCAGATCACAGAGGTGAGCCATTCTCCCTACTCTCCTGATTTGTCCCCTTTTTACTATTTCCTGTTCCCCAAACTCAAGTCCACTTTGAAAGGACACCGATTTCAAGACACAGACAACATAAAGAAAAGCATAATGGCTTAATTTCAGTGAATATATTCACAGGATTATAACACGTGTTTCAAGAACTTGTATAGCCGTGCACAAAAGTGTATAGCTGTCGGAGGCGATTATTTTGAAGCCTTTCAATCGTAACTATGACTCTTATTGCTTGTTTCATTGTACAAGTTCCAGTCCTGGAATTTAATAGATGCACTTTGTATTAGTGAAGCTGTGTTTTTCTACCATTGTGAATAGATTGGCAAGAAGCAGACTGGATTCTGGAGTCAATTAACCGTGAATGTGTGTAAGGGTTTGATCAGATTATGGGAACCTGACTGAACTGATCATGTTCAAAGAATGTAATGTGAACAAGCTATAATGTATATAAAAAAACAGTACTTTCTTTTTCCCACCCTTGGTGATGCAATGCATTCTCAACTTTTTACATATTTTGATTCTTTTCTCGATAAAGTATTAATGGAATTGTTGAAAAAAAAATTGTACTAAATAAGATACACTTGAAAATAGACTTTCATATTCATGTATCAACACATGCTGAATACACTTACAGATCGCGAAGAAATCACAGGAAACCATCGTAATATTCCCGGAAGAGTATGTGATGTCTGCAATGTTGTTCTTTCCAACCAGAGATTCTAACAGAGAAAAATAAAAATCATAAAAATACAAAAGAAAAACGATTAAAAAGTTAAATCATTATTGGAAAAGTGCTTACAGCAAATTCATTGTCCGAATCTCTATTTCCTTTCCTGATTGGCCTTGAAAAAGTAAATTTTTGGACTTCGTTCACCCTATAAAATCTTGACGAAAGAAGAAGGGGAGACACCGACAAAAGAGAAAAATAAGATAAATATGCACAGCTGTAAAAAAATAAATTATCAGATTAGTTTTTAAATACTGAAAAAGGGCTGAATGAAAAGTAATGTTTCCTATCACAGTGTGTTGCCAGTAGTTTAGGAAAATCTTTGCTCATGCTTACTATACAAGAAAGTGTGTACACATACTGTCCGCATGCCACGAGAAGACCGCTGAGTTGCTTAATGTGCTCGTATGGTATCGCTGTCACTGCAGATCAGTCTATAATTATGAAGGGAGGAAAAACGCTAAAATCAAGTAGCGCAAAATTGAGTTCTGGTAATGTTTCCAAACAAATGAAAACGTTTGCATGGAGAGTTAGTTACCCGAGAAATAGGAAAAAAATAAGAAGAAAATCGTCCTATTGTTTACATCGATGAAACACTCAAATCGTCCTATTGTTTATATCGACTTAAATTTGGCTGTTTGTCCCCGAACACTGAATAGATTCATCTGCAACTGCAGCGACACCATACGAGCACATTAAGCAACTCAGCAGTCTTCTCGTGGCATGCCGACAGTAAGTCCTAGTTTCATTCCATAGTACGGAATCGTTATTTTACAGCATTCATTAATCATGAGCAATACCCCCAATTGCATATAAAACAGCAACATGTGATATTACTTTTGACACGGGAAGGTTGCCCGTCAAAAGCGGGAGCCTTGGTTTCGCTGCGCTTGTGGATGTCTTTTGCCCGATGATGAAATGGCTATTCCTTGATCTATTTATTTTCTGGTATTCACAGCAATCCTGACCATTATGCAACTCTTAAAGAGACATTGCTCAAAAACTGAACATAAATCAAGAATGAATGAACCATATCATTCAGACACTGAATTACAAAAAAACTTGTGCCAGATGCATCCCGCAACAACAACCGACGCAGGAAATGAAAGAAAGCAAATAAGATGCTGCTAAAGAAATTCTTAACAAAGGGATGATTTCTTCCTTACTACTGCCACTGGAGATTTCACCATTATGACCAAGAAAGCATAAGACAATCCATGGAAAATTGCCGCCCAACTTATCCGATATTAAGGAAATTCGGAAATTGAGACAAAAGGGGCATGGTTTACATGGAATTTCTGTGTAAAGGAGCAACGATTAATGCCTGGAGATACTGTAAAACATTACAAGCACTCATATAATGCATTCGCAGAATCAAGCCCAACACGACAATTTTTCTTTTGTATCATGATAATGCAAGGCCACATTGCAGTCAACGAAACAATGGAAACAGCACAAAGAGTGGAATTCACATGTGTTCCACAGCCTCCAAATAGCCCAGATTTAATTAATACCTTCGGACTTCTGGTTATTCTCTAAACTGAAAGAGTGGTATAAGGGCAACATTTCTCTTTGGATGCTGTGAGAGTAGATCAAAAGCAAGGAACGATCTTTCTTCATGGATGGTATGAAGAAATGGGTTCCATATTTTGAAAAATGAATGGCTATAAATGGAGACTATGTTGACAAATATAGGTTTATACTGAATATAGATATATTTCCTTCAATTTGATGCCATTTTCATTATCATGTGTTGATGGAGAGTATTTAACTGCTGCTGGAGAAGGTAAGGAATCAATCTTGCAGTTAATTTTCGAGTGATGGGAAAGGCTGCTGATCTAAGTGAATTTGTTAAGAGGGCAAATTGAACGGCCTGAAGACTCGGGACGACTGCCGTAACTGCACGACTTACTTTTCATTCAACCATCGTATTAGCAGAAATGGAAAGTGTCATACAATGAACTGGCCTACTAAGCATCATCTTTTATTGCAGACATCAACATTTAATGAGTGTGTCAGCAAGCATACAAATGTCAGCTTATTTCTATTTTAATATTTGTCAATCTTTTTAGATTAACATACAGGGGTTGGACAAAATAATATAAACACCTTTGATTTTAGAGGTTTTCTTGAATATCTAGAAAAATACTTGAAGAAAAATTCTGAAACTTCAAGGATGTAAAGAGCATGTTACACCTCATATATTTCATCAAAAGTTTTGTCCCGAAGGCAAATAGGGGACCAGCAACAAATTGAATAAAAAAAATAATGTTTGAGATTACCCTGTAAAAAATATTGCTTGAAATCCCCTATAGCTATAGCATATGCTTATGAGGCTTCTTTTACTTATCTGCATAAGAATAGCACCATATTCTAAGAGATATAAAGGTTAGTTAAAAAGAAAAATCAAAATGTTTCCCTAAGTTTATAGCATGCAGAGTTTTAAACCCAATGCAATGTCATTTTCAGGAAACTTGACAAACTACAGTACAGACAAAACCCTGCAATCAGAATATAAAAATATTAAATATTTGATGAAATATAAGCATTTTTACCAAATAATTTTTAACTGTGCATGCACAAGCGTTACCAAAATGGCTTTTGCATAATTTATAGCCAAATGTATAGAAGTACTCAAGGAGAAGAAGTTGATACTGGTGTTCGTAACAAAAATAAAAATTTGAAGAAAAGTCCTTATCATTTCATTTATTTTTGAGAGCAAATGAAATTCAACTCATTCTTTCGGCAATATCTTTCTGAATTTTCACACTATTTGCTTGGGTTTTTTATAAGAGTAACGCTATACATTTGGCTAATAAATTAGGCAAAAGACATTTCAGTAACTCATGCGCATGCGCAGTTAAACATTATTTAGTAAAAATGCTCATATTTCATCAAATATTTAATATTTTTATGTTCTGATTGCAGGGTGTTGTCTCTACTGTAGTTTGTCAAGTTTCTTGAAAATGGTATTGCATTGGGTTGAAAACTTTGCATGTTATAAACAAAAAACTTTAAAAAAAATTAAAAAATAGAAGGTTGAAAACTCTGCATTCTATTTTTTTTATTTTTAAAAAAACCTTTATATCTCCATGAATATATCTACTATTCTCATACAAATGAACATAGATAAGTAAAAGAAGCCTCGTAATCATATACTACAAGTACAACGTATTTCAAGCATTATTTTTTACAGGTGATCCCAAACATTTTTTTGGTTCAATTTGTTGCTGGTCCCCTATTTGCCTTCAGGACAAAACCTTCGCTGAAATATATGATGTGTAACTTGCTCTTTACACCCCTGAAGTTTTAAGATAATTCGTCAAATATTTTTATAGATATTCTACAAAACGTCTAAAATGTTCTAATTATGTTGTTGTTTTGAGCTCGAGTGGAGTTTCTGGTAATAAGCTACACTTAGCTGGATTGGTCAGATCAACTGTGAGACAGTATGCCTGATTGGTCTGTACTAAATTCACTTCTGTTATAAATTTGACAGTTTACTCTGTATGCCCTGACTTTCAATGTTTGATTGTGCATGTTCTTACGCTGAAGAAGCTGACGTCAGTGAAATGTAAATACAAGGTAATATTAAACTCTTTGTGTTTTTGTGTTTCCTTTTTCTATTTTAGTTATGCAGTGTCCATGGTTTCTGGCCATTCACGTGTATTCTATATGCATTATTTTTAGTAAAAAAGTTTTTAATAAGTTTAAGAAAATATAAAATTTAAGATATCAAAATAAATTAAAAATTTGCTGATAAAAAATCTTCAATAAAAACTGAAGAAAAAATATTAAAAATTTCTAATCAAAAATTACGAATAAAATATTTAATATTTGCCAATTTAATTTTAAAAATCAAATAATATAAATTTTTGGCAATATATGTTTAAGAATAAAATATTAAACACTCTTATTATAATACTAAAAGTTTGCATAACAATTAAAAAAATAAATTCTAAACAATTACCACGAAAATATTTAGAATAAAGTATTAAAAATGTGTCGAAAAAATATTAAAAATTTGTATTAATAAAAAATGCATTTAATACAAAATAGTCCAATATAAAATAGTAACATGTACAAAAGCATCTTTCCGCCAGTGTACAAAATCTTTTGTTTCAGGTTTTGAAGTTACTTTACTGGAACTACTTGTTCATGTAGTATTATCGATGTAAACTGTGAGGTCGGTTGGTATTAAACAGACTTAAGTAAACTTCAAGGATCAATAAGGTATTAAATGGAGATGGCAACTAAAAGGCGGACGTAGTTGGAGGCTCATTTTCTGTTAACAAGATCGGGGAGATCAACCAAGAAGTCGATAATGGCGTCCCAGTTGAATGATGTCTGGTTATTTAGCATCCTAGGATCCTTATATGAATTTTCAGCACTTACAAGTGTCAGGCTGTTTTCTGTTCATGATAAGTGTGTAGAATTGTAGACAAAACAACTAGCCAGGCTAGTGACCAAGAGCACTAAGGCACAGGTCTCGCCCTTCTTAAACTCCCATGACTATCACCTTTGGAACATTTTGGAGGAGAAGGAATGCTCAAAGCCTCCATGACTATCACCGATCGAAGAACTTGAAGGCAGATCTTGTTTTCGCAGTGGCTTCCATGCCCTTGCAGGTATGCACGCTGCCAATGATGATGAGTAGCTAGATCATTTGAAGCGCTGTTTTGTTGCAATGTGCTCATCGGATAAACTCATTGTTCCTTCAAACAGACCATTGACAACACTATGTATATAGTCAGAACCATCATGAATATGATACTAAATGTTAATCACCAAGATGTCAATGCACGACCACATACTGCAAATTATAGCAGACAAACTTTAAGGGACATAAGGATCTTAAACTGGCCTGCCTATGCCCCCGACTTGTCTTCCATAAGAATGTGTTTGCAATCATAACAGCATCCAGCTAGAAATCTTCCAATAACTCGACACAGGAGAGAAAATGACATTCAGATTTGTTTCAATGCTATCAAATGACATTCTCAATCTTATTAAACCTATTTGTTTGTGATGGATACATCATTTCCGAATAAAGTGAAACTTTGATCATTTGGTTTTTATAGTTCGTGAATACCAGTATAAAATTTGACGAATGTAAAAGCACTGTTTTATGGTATAACACTTTCCATTTCTATTTTTATGTAAATGTAATAGGATACTTACTTTAAAATCTGTTCATCAACAGTTTTATTGGCAAATTTAACTTTTTCCTCCATCACTGGATCTACTTTATTTATTTGCAAAACTTATATGGAGTTAAAGGCTTTAACAACAAAGAAACTTAATTTTATTGGACTTCACAAGCATCACAAACAAATGTGTTGTGTTATACTAGTGGATCAATAAATACTGTATGCGAGAAACCTTTCGGTAAGTACCAGAGACCTAAAAACAAACCATAGAATTCGCAAACCAACTGACCGACAGATGGTGTCACTGCCGACTTCGAAAACCGGTAATAAAATAGCTGCCATAGTATTTCAATGTAAAAAGTTCTTGATTATTTGCAAAATACACCTCTAAAACAGACAATTTTTTATATTTTCTGTGAGAAATGGATGGATTAAGCTTCTTGGCTGTGAAAAATTATTTTGGAGAAGAAGTCCGATGTGTTTCTGAGGGCGAAAAAATTCTCCAAGCCAAACATTATTCCATGCGGTAAAATGAATACTTGAAATTTAAATGGAATATATGAAATATGAAATTGTGCCTCAAAAACATGGAAAGTATGCCTCGATGCACGAAATAATAAAAATTTCAGGGCAAAAGTATTACAGAAAAACATAATTTTTTCATTTTTTACTGTTTCAATATCAACGCAAAATGTAATATTAAATTATTAAAATTAAATTAACATAATAACAAACACAACTTTTGGCTGTATACATTTAGTACTATTAAGTTAACATTATTAAAATTAAAAAAACGCTACATGTATTAAAACAACATTAACAGTAAATATAATATAAAGTATTAAACTCGTGTACTGTTAGGAAATAATTTTAGAATTAAAAACACACTTTAACGCCATCTATTGATAAAGTCTTCATATAAATATTAAATTAATTAATTGCCACTAATTAATCAATTATTTAGTAGATTTTTTAATTGATTCATGTATTGTCATCAAGAGTAAGTAAGTGTGCAAAATTTCAAGTCAGTCGGTTAATAGGAAGTAACTTTAATATGGATTACAAAATTCCACCCAAACAAACAGAGATGCCAAGTTAAAGAAAAGCGTGTAAAAAAATTTGTAAAGAACGCTATAAATACAACATAGATAATGCATGCATTTTACAAAAAAAAAATTAATATAAGTATCTAATTAATACAGTGTAATCTTAATGTATGGTTTACAGGTAGATTGTATGAGCAGCCATTATTTATCACGTTTTCGAGCGATTGATTTCTTGGCCACTAGATGTCAGCCACTTCTGGTTGGGTATAAAGCTTTGGATAGGGAAAGTAACGACATTCTTTTCCCTGTCAATTTGCTGCCAAACTCGTGCGCTGATTGGTCTAGAGCTATTATGGACCCAGTCGCTCGTGTAAACGCACGTATGTTTATGTAAGGACTGAACGTTTTTCATTCCGAAATGCCGGAGTGTTACGCTGTAAATTGCAGTACGAGAATAGAGAAATGTAGCAAACTTTTCCATCTACATTCGGTAAAGGAAATGAAGATCGTTTAAAAATATGGCTGCATCAAATTGGACGAAAACATTGGAATCCAAATACCGACTATCGACTATGTAAAGTAATCAGTTCTATTACTGTACATGTAATCTACATCATATCCTCAAAAATCTAAGTAAAATACAGTTGAATCTCATCATTATGCTACCTTTTAATACAGTATCAAGCTTTATTAGTTTTTTTTCCTTGATCTCGTCTTGAAAGCTATTTCTATACATATTTCTGAGGCTCTGGAAAATATACTAAATTTTACCCACATATACAATATTGTATAAAAGCATTATTAAAAATATAAAAGGCATTATTAAAAGGCAAAATTTATGTTAATATTTAGAATTTTTCATCTTGGCAGGCATTCTAATTATGATCTGGATGATTCAGAAAATTTGACGAGCTAAATGGAACAGAGGAAAGTGAATTTGCTACAAACAACTGAGGACAATGTGGATAAAAACACTACTGAAGATGCTGTAAATATGGAGCAATTTTGTCCAGAAGAACTCGACTCATTGTTTTACTTTGGAGGAAGTATTGTCAATTCACTAAAAAAAAATATAATCTCTATGACCTATGCAGATCTTCATTAGTAGAAAACTTTAGCGACAAAACGAACATACCAGATTGATAGATATAAAAAGTTATGCTAAAGAGTGTAATATTGATAAGGATCCTTTGAATTACATATCAAAAGATGTATTCCAATTTCTAGAAATTGCTGAAAAACAATTCTGAGCAAAAGATGATATTCTCAAATCAATCGTAAATGTGACCGATTTAACTGAATGGACAGTTAATGTTTTGAACAAAATAATTTTTCCAGAATGTTGTGTGAAAAAAAATTAATTTGTTCTTTTTGAATGTTCTTGCTCTTGCGCAAGTACAATGAAAGTATTGGTGCCAAAAAAACTTCTGAAAAATGTGGAAGTATGAGTGTTGGGATGCGAAATGCTGTAAAAACTGTAAAATAAGTTTTTTTCCCACTTAGATATGAATAAACCAAGTTTCATGTTAAAATGTGAAATATTCATTTTATTAAAAAAATCTCTACTTTCATTTCAAACTAATGAGATGAATGTTTTGTAAATTGTACCATTAAAGTTTACTTCAGTATAATTCAATATTGAAGAATTTATTTATTTAACAATTGTTTTTTTTTTTTAATTTTTGAAATTGATTCAAAACTAAGAAGTAAAAGTAGACAGTCGCAATAATCTAAAAATAGTTGATGAATTACATTTTCCTCTTAAATACAGCCAAAAAATGTAGCCGAGGGTTTAGCTGAAGCAAGGTAAGTGGGTCCAAAATGGCCACCAACACTAGCAAACGCTCAGTTGTCATTACTTTTCCTATTCAGAGCTTTAGTTGGGTCTCCAATAATTTACAAACTTGTGGTGTGTTTTCATATAATTTTTTTTTAAATTCCTGATACTTTTTAGTTTATCCATGCCTATTTACAAAGTTTCAAACATAGTTTTACAATTCCTTGCCAAAAAATTAGAAAAATACAATTTTTCTTCAAACAACGGTTTTTATTTTATTATATATTTTTATTTCATATGGTGATTAAAGGACCATATTTAATAAAAAAATATTAAGAAAGTTATTATTGTTGTAATAATTTAAATATAACTTAATAATTAGAAATGACAAAACATTAGAATATCACTATAATAAGGACAAAAAATAAGAATATTTTTATTCCTTTGAATTTATTGTAATATTTTTACAATAAATTCATGATGAATATTTGGTTATTTCACCTTTATTTTGAATAACAGGATGTATCTTTGTGGCATCATATCAACAAGTTGCATCAAATCAACTCTCTGTCTTACTGTGAATAATTTTGGACACAGAAGGTTGAGAACAATTTACATATTCAGCAATCTCACGTTGTGTTCTTCCAATAGAGTGCAAGGCAACAATAACTTCTTTGTATGCTTCACTAAGGTCTGCTTTACAATCCTTGGCAAAACTCACAGATATATCAAGAAATATGCATTGGATTAATAATTTTATACACTTTTTATACTCTCTGACTAAATATTTGAGCAATCCATAATTTGCATATTCTGAAGAAATTGTTGAATAATTTTGCTTAGAACTCAAGAAAAGTAAAAATATTATAATTTTTTTGTCCCTTTTCTGGTGATACTGTAGTACAGGTATTTGGTCATTTCTAATTATTAAGTTATATTTAAATTATTACATCAATAATAACTTTCTTAATTTTTTTTATTAATATGGTCCTTTATCACCATATGAAAAAAATATTTAATAAAATAAAAACCATTATTTGAAGAAAAATTGCTGGATAAAGATCACTAATATTGCTTAAACTGGATTATTCTACTTTTTTGGCAAAGAGTTGTACTAGTGATCAAAATGATTACCCTAAACATTGCATCATGAACTGTCTGACACTCTCTCATATTCCATATATCTGTTGTAACTCCTAACATCCTTCAATACATTGGTGAAGAATTTAATATTCTCAATGGTCTTTACAGGGTCCCATAAGTAAAAATCTAATGAACTGCAATCATAACACTGAGCAGATAGGATTATCATTCTCTAAAAACAATATACACTGTCATATCAATGAATTATGACCACCACTCCTTCAAGGCATGGTTCGCCCCAACAATGATTACACATTACAAAATTTGCATAACAGGCTGAGAAAGCTTTAAAGCTGGTGTATCAAACGGCAGGTACATGAGCCTCAAGATGGGTAAACGTCCAGAATTAACTGACATCCAAAAAGCGATGATAATAGGTTATCACAGCAACGGTGGCACCATCTCTGAAACGGCACGATTTGTGAACTGTTCACGGTCCGCTATAGTGAAGGTGTACAAAGTAGTGATGTCCGTTGGATCCGGATCTCTGATCCGGATCTGAAAATATCCGGATTCGGATCTAGAAATATCCGGATCCGGATTTCGGATCTCGGATCTCAGATCTCGGATATCGGATCCGGATTTCGGATCTTTTCGCTGGATGCGTATTAAGACTAATTAGGACTTAAGAGGACTAGGCTATCACTTAATAAAAGCATTTATAAGCTGCTTTCAGAAAAAGTTTGCATATACACAATTTCCTGATATAGGATCCGAATTTCGGATCTCGGATCTCGGACCCAAGATCCGGATCTCAGATCTCGGATCCAAGATCCGGATCTCGGATTTCTGACCAAGATCCAAATCTCGGATCTCAGACCTAGGTCCGAAAAAAAGATCCGGATATCCGGATCTTGAATTATCCGGATCTTGACATCACTAGTACAAAGAGTGGACAGCAGGGACAGAAATCGCGTCTCAATGCCATCACTGTAAAGTGTCACAAGCCATCGACCAACGGGGTGAGCGGCATCTCGACGACTCATAAAAGGTGACAGGAGAGCCACAGTCCATCAACTGACCACCAGGTTCAACAGTGGTGCCAACAGACATGTATCCGACATTACCGTTGAATGCACCCTGCTATGGATGGGCCTGAACAGTCGACGCATGGTTGCTGCACCCAGTCTTTCGAGTGCTCCCTTGGCCCGCTAATTCGCCGGATATCAATCCACTTGAACATCTGTGGGAGCACCTTGATCGTCATGTACGGCAGCTGGACCCTCCACCTCTGACTCTCGAAGCTCTGTGGACAGCGCTTCAAGCGGAATGGACTGCCATACAATCGGACACATACCGCGCACTTCTTGCGTTTATGCCATGACGCCTAGCAGCAGTTATAGCAGCGAAGGGTGGCTACTCCCATTACTAAGCGGGTGGTCATAATTCAGTGATATGACAGTGTATCTGTTTGGGAATCTCTGTCAGACAACTTGTTCTAGTAAAAACAAAAAAATGAACATGCATATTTACCATTTCATGATTTGACTACTTTTGACCACAACAAATAATTACCGTATTTCTTTGAATAAACAACATTTATTTCAGTATAACTTTTTGGGGCGAGGCAATTATTTGAGGGCAGTGTTAGTTTGAAAATGGCGGTACGCCGACACCATTGCATCGCTGAATTCAAGCTTTCTCACGTTTTATTTTCTCTTTTCAGATTTCTAATTCGTTGTCTCACAACCTATCATATCTCCAAAATGTCATAACTTGAATGACTGTAAGTCAGAGGAGAGACTATTAATATTGCTGTGCCCATTTATTTATTTATTTATCTATTGACGGGAATACCCAGTTACAAAAGAAATATTAAATATAATCATAATCATAAAAAGTTTATGAAAATGGACATAATCTGTATTGAAGGAAAGATAACCCAGTTTTCTATTAATCATGCAAAGAAATCTTCTCTGAACTCTTTCAACCGCATCAATATATTTAACATAACTAGCTGAGATGCCCGTCTTCGCCGAGCTTTTCAAGACAAAACGAAGGCAGCCTATCAGTATCTATCTACTCTAGATATACCAATGTTGTTTAAGGTTTGATCCCGGGACTTGTTAATTGCCATTGCATAAGATGGGCGAACGGGAGATTGTCGACATTTGGACTACAAAATGATCAGTCGTCCGTAACAGTATTCTTGGTATTAAAACGAATTGCCTGCGTTATCCCCGCTGAGTATTGTAGCTGGTATTGAACCTGATTATTCGGAATTGTCTGGCATGTTGTTTAATACTCAAACCTAATGATCGTTGACCCTACAATTTACCGACAACTTCGGACGTTGCTGTGTTTTTTTATCTAGCAGGAAGTCAGTGCATATCGTGATTATTATTTTGCGCCAGCGCACAGAAAGTAGAGTTTGTCGGTTTTTAGAAAATCACCCATAGCATGATCCTCTGCACTATGTGCTTAAGTTTCCATACGGAATGCAAGGGTGGCATATTTCTGTGCAGTCGAAGAACAATGCTCAAACTACCCGTTTTATGCTTACGATCTTCAAATTCGTCACGTAAATGTTTAAGCTCGGTGAAGACGAGCATATACCGTGTGTTTCAAAAGTTCCCAAACTGCCTTTTCTGTGTGTAGGGAAAGCCTAATCTATTACAGCAGCAGTAATGTTTGGCCAGACACTAAAATAAACCAAGTGCTGAAATAAATTACATAAAATCAGTTTTACATAGTGGAAAAGTTTCTCAAATATATTTATTTTATTTTTACATTCCCAAAGGAACGGTATATGTAAGTTACACCAAAGGAGAACCATCTCTGCTCGTTCTTACATACTGTATTTCATTTGTTTGCTTTCACTCAGTACACGCTTTTTAAACTGTTTACTGTACCAGTATAAGCTTAATGCCGTATACCGTAGGTTTTATAAATAAAAATTCTATTTTTTACTTTAACCTTTTATTTCACTCTCATATTCGCGTTTATGTAAAATAAATAGAGGGGTTCGTAACGACTGGGAGCATCCATTAATTGAAAAAAAGAGGTTGAGAGACAGTGGCTCCTGTCTAACAGCCCTTCAGCATACCTGCACAACAGTATAGTAAAACTCTAGCTATCCTCTCCCTAACTGCGATTGGTCGAAGCCTAATCACAACGCGACATCGTGCTGCAAGCGCTATGAGGCAATTAGTTCTTTTGTTTTCTTTATAAAGAAATGCAATTCATAAATTTTTTAATGGTCCCTAAATGGATATTTAATAAAACATAATAATGAGCTAGTTAAACTTTATTTCTATGAAAACAAAAATTCACCTTTTAAACTGCTAAACTGCAATTTGATCAGGCTCGCCACAAAAAAAATGGCTGACGATGTTGCTTGTGCATCATGGGGGATAGAAGATAAATTTTTGGGAGTTCTTTTAAATGCCCAAAATTATTATTTTTAATCCTGTTCGTCATAAAACGTTGAAAGTTTATTTTTGTAGGTGTTTTTTTAACAATCTATGTTGTGGATTGTCCAGGAAACCAAGTAACAATGTAATCATACGCAGGGTGAAAAGGCCGACCAATCGCAGTTAGGGAGAGGTTAGATGGAGTTTTACTATACGTTATGCAGGGAAAGTCATCTCCTGCGTTCGGGAACTTTTGAAACACATGGTATAAAAAAAAAATCGTACCTTCCCGTCTTCGCCGAGCTTGTCAAGACAAAACCAAGACGGGAAACAAAGTTGTTTCGGTTTAAAAAGTGTATTCTGAAGGATTTGGACCCACAATAGCAAGGTTATCGAACACGCCATGTAACCAACATGCCAAAATAGTATCATTGCAAAAATGTAAGTGATTTTTTATTATAAAGATGTTGTGCTTGGTGCAACCGAGCAGAGGCAATAAGCAATGTTAAACACCCATGGATTCTACGAAAAGAAATATATTTAGTAATTTCTAAATCTGCCCAGAATCTGCCTTTACAAAGCAATTCTGCATGTTGCGATTGAATGGGGGTATTACAGTTGAAGTTACATTTAGATCAGGCCTATCTTGAACATTGAATGTGCTGTTCGCTCGACCATTAATTGAAGTGCTGCAATTCCACTCGTTGCCGTTGCCAGGGCAATTTTGCCTTCCAATCGAACAGTCGCCAACACTTTTTCCAGTGAGAATATACAGCAGCCAAGTGGCCAATCAAATTCAAGGCTGGATATCTTCGATACTTGCAACAGCTTCGTGTACCTGGGCTCTGCTGCTTCGTTGTTGAAGCAAATTGCTTTGACAATCCGAAACACGTTCATCTTCCGACTTGAGCAGCTACACTGCGTACATGCGCTTCATGTCGGTCCCTTTGTTCCTCTGGAGTTTGGATTTGCTCTTGCGCCTTCTGTAGACATCGTATAGCCGCTCGACGCGTAACCAAACGCCTTTTTCGGTCCTGTCGACTTTCATACTCCGTTGGACTCGCATAGGCATCTTCGACCTCTGAGGCGGAGGCTCCGCGATTGTTTGAAATTTTCGCTTCGTTGGCGCCATAATCCTGTTCATTAAGAACCATTATTAATAGATATTCATTTACAAATAGTTATTTACATGCATCAAACAATTATTGATCTATTTTTCGAATCTCCCACACGTAGAATTGAAGTGGATAACGACTTACTATTGGTCACTGGTCTGAAGAGCCAATGAAAACTCCGAATTTGAAACTTTGAAAATTTTAACGAAATTCATGATAAAGCAGTTTAATTTTAACGACCTTGCGTGATAAAGCAGTTTAATTAACATGAATCACGGTCTATAGATATTCATGGTCATCGAGCTCCATTGTTAAAATGAAGCTAAAGTTTCTAGCTCCCAGTAGGGCGGGAACTCTATTGAAAAGTGGCGCTGCATGTACAATCGTCCCAACTGCGCCTGCAGCGCCGCCCTATCGGCAGATAGTAACTTTACTTTCATATTCAGTTTCAATGAAAATCTCTATCGCAGGTTGCGGTCGGCCTTAGTGCGATCTATGCGGCACCTGGAGCAATCTGTTTTCCTTAGCTTCTCGAAACAATGGAAAATGGCCGAAGCTCGATGACCATGAATATCTATAGACCGTGATATGAATTAACACTGTGTTATGTGTTATATTATTATTGTTAAAAAGAAAAGATCTTTAATTGTTTACTTTGTTGCGTCATTTACTTTGTTCCATTCCTTACTTTTGTTGAGTCACTCGTGTCACTTGTTTCACTTGCCAATGAAAGGTCCGGATTTTCCATTCATCACAGACTGACGGACATGTCAAAATACATATACAGAGTGTTTCAAAATTATGTACAATAAATTTAGTGACGTATTCTTCAGGTCAAAAGAAGACGAAATGTTCTATAGCACTTTGTCTGGAAACGAATTGTTTGCGAGTAATCCAATATCATACGGTAGGGAAGCACGGTAGTTAGCGGACGATATTTTAGCAGTTCCAGCGTTTCGACCCAACACTAGGTTGAGTGGTTTGTTCCATTAGTTGTGTACGGTTGTTTCCATTACTGTAGTTTCACTACTGTACATCCACTAGGAATATCAATTTCAGAACGTTTGCGTGCTTTGACATACGCATTACGATTTACGTAAAAAAAAGTCATGTACACGTATTCCAGTGCAGAATACACTGACATGCACCTAATGGTCTTGCGGACGAAAATGCTGTGTAAGCAAGAAGACTCTACCAAGAACGCTTTCCGAATAGACGTTTGCCAAATAACCGAACATTTGTATCTGTCGACAGACATTTGAGGGAGCGTGGTTCCTTTAGCCGTCAAACAGGACAAGGGCGGCCTGTAGCACATTCTCCGGATGAGGAGGATGTGATAATTGACATCATACATGATGAACCACAGACAAGCACCCGTCGTATTTCTTCCATGGTACACATTCCGCACTCATCTGTTTGGCGCATTCTTCACCGTCAGCTTTTGCATCCATACCACCTGCAACTGGTTCAGGCACTGAACCCAACGGACTATCCACACAGCAACGAGCCGAAGCGTGCGTGCGAGCTGGTGGCGGGCACTTTGAACAATTCCTGTAATTTGGAGCCACGGGTTTAGTTGGCTGTATCGCGTAAATAAATCGTTTCCAGACAAAGTGCTATAGAACATTTTCGTCTTCTTTTGACCCGAAGAATTTGTCACTAAATTTATTGTACATAATTTTGAAACACCCTGTATATATAGATGGGAAGACCAGATTATACAGGCATATTCTAAATTTGGACGAACTAAAGCACAATATAGAATTTTAATTGTTGTAATATCCTGAAAAGGTTGTATATGTCTATTTAGAAAACCTAAATTTTTATAGGATTTTTTGAGGATATAATCTACACGAGACGTAAAAGTCATTCTACAGTCAAAAATGACACCAAGATCTTTTATATTTGTAACCTTCTCTAAAATGATATCATAACTGAATATGGATAAAACACTATGTGTTTGTTTCTGTAGAAAGATGTATCGGTAGCTTTACATTTTCTAATATTGAGCATCATGCCATTACGTGTACACCATAATGATAATACATTCAAAGAATTGTGAAGTGCATTGCGCAATCACATTCATCATTAATAGAGGTAAATATTTTCAAGTCATCTGCAAATAACAATAATTGAACTCCGTTCAATACCTCGGCGATGTCATTAATAGAGAAGAAACAGAAGGAGGCCCAAGTGTGAACCTTGGGGTACCCCACTAGTAGCAATAAATGAACAGGAGATGTTGCCTTTAATTTTAACTTACAAATGCTGAGACACAATAAAACTACGGATCCAATATAAAACTGGGTCTCTGATACCGAAGGCTTCAAGTTTCATACATAAAATATTATGGTTCACTTTATCGAAGGCTTTAGTAAAATCTGTATAAATAACATCAACTTGTTTATGTCTGTCGAGATTATCAAAGATATAATTTTCATATGTTAGTAAGTTCGTAAGAACAGATCTCCCTGGAATAAAACCATGTTGCTGGGAAATAATGATATGTTTAAAGTGACACTGTATTTTACCTAAATGATAGATTCAAACATTTTAGGAATAACTGACTGAATAGTAACCAGATGATAGCTTGTCACATCACTCCGATCGCCAAATTTAAAACCGGAACAATAAAACTGCTCTTCCAAAAATCAGGAAAGACACCAAGATTGAGGGATTTGTTAAAAATGATTAGAAGAAGAAGACACAATGGAGAGGCACAAGTGGAAATAAAAAGTGGATGCAGGTTATCTGGGCCAGGACTTCTGTTGACCTTGATTGTTTTAAGTTTGTGTTCTATGTCGGATCATATAACAGATCACAAACTGGGGGAGCCACACAGGTATCATCATAAACAGAAGAGAAATACTGGGAAAATAAGTTAGCTATTTCAAGCGATTCGTTCCTGACATCATCAATATAGCACATAGGGGATTGCAGATCATGACTTAACTTTTTTGAATTGACGTAATACCAGAAAGATTCTATATTGATGTAGACTGCAGATTCTGTTGAAGAGATATAGGTTTTATAACACAATTTTGCAAGGTTTTTACACTGTGCTCTTAGAGTAGAGAAGTACTTACAGTCACCCATGGATCATGCTATCTTATAATTATGATGGGCAGATCTCTTACGGCATACAAGCAATTTTAATTCTGGGGAAAACCACTTAGGATATCGGTTAGTTCTAATTTTAATTCTAGGAAGAAAATGCTCAATAATTTCATAAATAACATTATAAAAGTAATTAATAGCAGTTGACTCACAATATTATCATAATCAGCCTTAACAAAGTTATAGGAAAGTAAATCATATTTCATTTTGTTACTAGTGTCTTCCACATACAAAAAGCAGTATAGAGGAGGGTGATGCGGATCAGGATGAATAAGAGGGTAGGCATCCGCAACACTTAATTTAGCCAATGACAGAACCAAATCGAGTATAACATTATTATGATCAACAGTCTTATTAAATTGGGTAAGATTTAAAAAATGCAACATGTCAAATAAATAATTGGCTGATGGGGAGAGGCCGTGTCGGTCGTAGTATTTAATGTCTGTGGTCCAAAAAGGTTGGATGGTTGGTTGGTTTATTAGAATTTTTGGTGTCGACTACTAAGGTCATTTTGCGCCTTCTACACAAGTTACATCTGTACGCAGTCTGAGACAAACACAAACATCCACACCCATGGCGGTGGTCCAAAAAGGTGAGAGCTCACAAAGGTTATAGTTACCTAAGATGCATGTGTTTGAATTAGGATGTGCCAAGCATCATATGTTCAATCTCATTGAAATATAAAAGATATGTCTCCACAGGTGCACCAGGAGGAATATATACTCCACAGAAGATTGTAGAGGAGCAGCCAGGATTGTTAATCTTAACAAACGCGTGTTCCACTTTCGATGTATTTGTTTTTAATGCAGTGGGGAAAAAATGGTTACTAATCGCAAGAAGAACACCACCACCTGATTTTTTTGCACTGGTGGATTCATCACGATCCTGTCGATAAATGGCATAATTAGTTAAACCAAGTTTGGCATTATTAATATCTGGACATAAGTTGGTCTCAGTAAGACAAATAACATCATATACAGGGTTGTGCATAACCTTTTGCTAGGGGTCTGGAAAATAAACAAAACTAAGTGGAATGTTCTGCGGTTGATAATCAAAAAGTACGTTTATTTCTGCTTTTATCACATCAATATTTAGTGTGGCCACCACCTGCTTCTCGAACAGAACGCATCCGTTTCGGCTTTAATTTCTTGTGCAACGTTGACACAGCTGCGACGTCTTTTGCCACTGTTATTAGCAATGATGTTTTTGCTTTCCTGTGATAATTTCTCGGGCCTACCCTAAGCAAATTCGGCATGGCAGTTATCATAACCTTTCTTCCAATTGTCCGTCACTCATCTATCCGATCGGTTTAACTTGTTCGCAACCCATTTGCGATTAATAAAAGACGCACCTGCTTCCATTGCCTCTCGATATGCATTTGCACGAACTCTATCCATGAAACGCTGCTCTTCACTGTCATTTATTAAACCAGCCATATTTGTTTGATACCAATAGACGCACAATGAACTACTCTCTGCCGAAGCGTCATAAGAGTGTGCTACAACGCTGCGGTTTAAGTCGCAGCCCCCTAGCAAAAGGTTATGCACAACCCCATACAGAGCATATAAATGTATACTTTTAATAGCATTTGTAGCAAGAACACATTTTGCTTCAGTATTTTACTATCATTTTATGTACTAGCCATTAAAGGATCTTAAAGAAACTCTTTCTAAGCATGCGGGAAAAAACTAGGCCTTCGATTCAGTTTTGTGCACAGTCCATTTACATTCTGATAATATATGGATATTCCCAAATATTTTAGTTTTTTGAATTAGTTTTCACAATTTGAGGAGAGCCATTGGTGAATTTAATAATTATATCTGATTCACCTTCACTGCGGCATGTCATCAGAGCAGCTTAAAGAGATTTAAATCGCTCATGCTGCATTGTAGTGTTATCACTAGACACTGAAAATTTTGTTGTATGATTGATTCCTCTTTTGTGCTTTAAAATATGGATAACATCAGATTTTGAGGGCGTAATTATTTTTAGTGGTTGCACTTTACCGGCAGTTGGTTTCCCCAAGCAGGAGATACGAAGGCAGTCTACAGTCAGGGGAGTATCAGGAATTGCAGCCAGGATTTGTGCTACACTCTGTTTATTGTCAGTAATTTTATCTTTGATCGACTGTTTTGTGCTCTCTTCGACACCAAAAACGAAGATATTTTTCTCATCATGGGAGACATTTTGTTTCACCCCGATCAATGATTTTAATTCTTCAATCTCCATTTTTAAGGGCAATATTAGGTCTTTAAGACTTAATCATCAATATAAATTGTGCAGACAACAACTGTCTACTGAAAAATTTAACAATGACAATAGCAAAGAAAGCAAAATTGTAACAATAGGAAAGAATCTCCCTCTGCTCAAAAGAAGATTCAAATTTGTTAAAGTAAGAGACAAAATTTCATTTAAAAGAAAAAACATCAACTGCAAAAGCAAAAAGGATACATTGTCCTCTAGAGGATGTTATCTTTTCACTTGGTGGGTCTAATTTCATCAATAGCTAAACAAAAGAAAAACAATCCTTCACTCTGGCATTTAAAAATTTTTCATTAAATTTGAACAATACAAATAAAATTAATGCTTCAGTTTATTAGTGTGTAAAATAAAGAATCAAAATGCAATGATAATGATCTTGAACCATCAAAAATGCATCCCATTTAGGAATAAAAGATTATCAGAAAAATATAGAAATGTTTGTTTTTACAAAAAATAAGATAAAAGTTCACACCTGTGCTGAACAAAACTGATTCTGAAGACGACCCATAAAATCGCTGATCCGTTCATATTCTTTTCCTCGACAGATAAAAGCTTTGTTCTATTAAGGGAAAAATATCAAAACAAATATTTTTGGTTTAGAGGTGATATCATGTGACAAAGTATTTTAAAGTACTGATGTGTTAGAGAATACAGACACTTTCAGAAAGAAACAAGGATAGTGTTGAAAATGTTTAAGGCACATTATATGATGAATACCTATTTTGGAAGAATCAAACAAATTTATTCTATTTTGTTTACAAATATCTCATGTTACCATTTGAATTACAACACAAGCCCCATCAATTAAATGAATGAATTTAGAAGGAAATGTTACAATAGCATGAAGTTAGAAGAAAAATTTAATTTTGAATATTTTTATGAATGCCATGGGCAGTGTGAAGCCATGGTTTTTAAATATCATTTGGATTAATATCTGTTATACGAGGCATGTTTTTTAAGTAAGTACCGTTTTGCGATTCCGCCGCCGCAGCGCTACGGTCGGTGTTCCGCGCATGCGCGCTGGTTAACTACATCTCTTGTCTACGCACTGACGCCATTACAGTCTGATTCTTCATTGTATACGTTTCAATCGTGAGTCCCGCCGATTGTGAAGTACGGGCTGTTATACGATTTCTTAGTGCTAAAGGCGTAAAACCGACCGATATTCATCGTGAGATCTGTGAAGTGTACGGACAAAACATTATGAGTGATGGAATGGTAAGGAAATGGGTGAGAGCATTTAAAGATGGCCGCACAAATGTGCATGATGAAGAACGGAGTGGGCGTCCTTCGGTCGTTAATGAAGATTTGGTGCAGAAAGTGGACGAAAAGGTGAGAGAAAACAGACGCTTTACAATTTCATCATTGTGCGACTGCTTTCCTCAATATTCTCGTAGTGTTTTGTATCGCATTGTGACCGAGAACTTGAATTACCGGAAATTGTGTTCACGTTGGGTTCCAAAAATGTGGACGGATTTGCACAAAACCCAACGTTTAGGCAGTGCATTGACTTTCCTTGAGCGGTACCACAATGAAGGTGAAGATTTTTTAGACCAAATTGTTACTGGTGACGAAACATGGGTGGCCTACGTCACACCAGAATCGAAACAACAATCCATGGAATGGCGACATTCATCATCATCCAAAAAAGTGAAGTTTAAGCAAACAATTTCTGCCCGGAAAATCATGTGCACAGTTTTTTGGGACAGAAAAGGAGTATTGCTAGTGGAGTTTCTGCCTCGTAATGAGACAATCAATGCAGCGTCTTATTGTGAGACATTGAACAATCTGCGTCGTGCAATCCAGAACAAAGACGTGGCAAGTTGAGTAAGGGTATCGTTTTGCTGCATGACAATGCCCGTCCACATGTGGCTAATCGGACCAAAGATCTCATCAAATCTTTTAAATGGGAAACTCTAGATCATCCTCCATACAGCCTTGATCTGGCGCCCAGCGACTACCATTTGTTCATGCACTTGAAGAAACACCTGGGTGGTCAGCGTCTTCAAGACGATAACGAAGTCAAAACATTTGTGATACAGTGGTTAACAAGTCAGGCAGCAGAATTTTATGAGGAGGGTATTCAAAAACTGGTGCCACGTTATGACAAGTGCCTCAATATTCACGGAAATTATGTAGAAAAGTAGATTAAGGTACAGGCTTTCATGTAAAAATAAAATTATTGCGATATCTTTGCACGTCTTTTTTTAATTCCAAAACGGTACTTACTTAAAAAACATGCCTCGTATTAATAAAATAGAAGATTATACATATTGACTGTTTTTAATATCATGTGTATTGCTGTACAAAAAAAATTACTAGAATGTGTAAACAGGTTTATGTAATATTTAGTAACATTTACTCAGAGGATTTCATTGTAAATAAGATGATTATAATCATTATTTTAAAATTTCAGATATTCTTATAATTATTTTAAAGTTAAATTAAAATTTATTACGTTGAGAATAAATTATTATTAATTCTATCAAAAATTGTATTGTATTGGATTGTAGCAACAAGCATCTCTCATCCATGATCTCTACAGAAGAAAAATTGCTCCCCAAAGGACAAATCCCAAAACATGGTTAATATATGGATTAGATCAAAATGTCAACAGGATTAAGAATGTTAGTTGAAAAATCATAATTATCATATAAAGAGTACTAATTTAGTCGCAGGATCAATCCATTTCATTTATGAAGATATAATCTAGCGGATAATTTCAGCTGCTTCCTCTAGTAACTCAAACTACGAAGTCCTATTGAGGCCAATAGATGTCATGCATCAATATAACCTTTAAAAATATTAGCAAGAAATTGAGCAGATAACCAGTTACATAAATAATTAGAAATAGCTTCTGGGGCTGTGCTTACTTACGGTGTAAAGAACAGGGGCACAAAATTCACTTGACCACAAAAAGTTAACATTTATTGGCATAAAATGTACATTTCGATCACAAGGTGATTATCAGTCAGTAAGCAAAGATTTTCCAATTCGAACAGAATATATACAGGCGAGTGGCCAATTGGAGAAAAGCATGACGTAATTTCTCTGATCAGTTACACAAAGAAGAAAATTGGTTTAAGATAAAGTACAAAAAATGGTAGACCAATTAGAGAAAGGGGATCTCTGATTGGTTACAAACAGAAGAAGCAAATTAAGATCCGATACAATTAAGCAGATCCGTCCAATCGGATAAATTTATAGGACCTCTGTCTCGATTCATAAGGTCACCCGGGGGGTGTTTGGAAATCTGGGATTCCAAAAAATTAAGGCTTCTATAATCCTCTGTTGGATAGAAAATACTGAAGTTACCTTTATTCGCTGTGTCCACTTGTCAGATGTGTTGGGCACAGCTTGACATCTCGGGTTTACAGTTTTTGACATAGCTGAAATGTTCTTGAATCCTGGTTTCCATTCTTCTCTGAGATTGTCCTATATATTTGAGCTGGCAAATCCCACATTTAAGTTCATAGATCCCTGATCTTTGCAGGGTGGAATCTTATCTTTAGTCGATCTATGTAGGACAATCTCGCAGAAGAAGGAAACCAAAAACATTCAAGAACATTTATGCTATGTCAAACACCATAAAGCCGAAATGTCAGGCTATTCCCAACACATTCTGACAAGTGGACACATAGCGAGTAAAGGTAACTTCAACATTCTCCATGCAATAGAGGATTATAGAAGCCTTAATTTTTTGGAATCCTAGGAGATTTCCAAACACCCCATGGACAATCTTATGAATCAAGACAGAGGTGCTATTGGACGGATCTACTTAATTGTATCAGATCTTAACTTGCTTCTTCTCTTTGTAACTAGAATAATCAGAGATTTCCTTTCTCTAATTGCCTGCCATTTTTTGTTTACTTTATCTTTAACCAATCTTCTTCTTTGTGTAACCAATCAGACAAATTATTTCACAGTTTTCTCTGATTAGCCACTCACCTCTATATATACAGGGTGTTTTTGAATTGAGTACAGATTTTTTGGGAGATGATAGAAGAGGTCCTTAGAAGTATTTTTTGTCATATGACCATGGGGTCCCCGCAGCTCCGTATACTTACAATACTGCATTGAACAATCAAATGACACCGGGACGCAGTGTGCGTTGGTAGGCCTAGATTATTTTTTATTTTTAACCATTAACACAAGCAATCTACTGTATGACTTTTTAAAACAAATCTTTACCTACTGCTTTCCCAGAATGCAATTAGTTTATTTACATATGGACTAATCGTATTTTACAAAGGGGTTGGATACCATGGAATCTCCTTGACGAAGTTTGTCCTAAGACTTTTCAACAAACAAGCACGTGCACCTTGAAATTTCTTTGCAAACAATTACTTTAAAAGTTATCACAGTAGATTGCTTGTGTTAATTGTTAAAAATAAAATAAACTAGGCCTACCAACGCACTCAGCGTCCCAGTGTCATTTGATTGTTCAATGCAGTATTGTAAGTAAACGGAGCTGCGGGGACCCCATGTTCATATGACAAAAAATACTTCTAAGGACCTCTTCTGTCATCTCCCAAAAAATCTGTACTCAATTCAAAAACACCCTGTATATTCTGTTCGAATTGGAAAAACTTTGCATACTGACTGATGATCACCTTGTGATTGAAATGTACATTTGTGCCAATAAATGTCAACTTTTTGTGATCAAGTGGATTTTGTGTCTCTGGGTTCTTCACAACCAGTTCCATATATATCAAGAGAATAGAAAACAACTTGGTCCCTATTAATACTGTCTAAAATATTGAGTTTTCTATCACAAAACTTGAACAGTGCAACATGAGTATTCCATAGCTTGATAAATTTCCTATAACAACCTGAGAACCAAATAAGAAGACCATAAAGAATTCGAGGCAAAACAACACGTGAGTAAATAAAACAAATAATACTGGGTTATCAAAACAAAAGATTTTACTCAATATTAGCATTTAATATGTCCAGATAAATGTTTAAACACTACTATAAAATACTGTATATACACATGTATAGGTCGAGATATTATAAGTGTCCAATTTTATCCTAACAAACATGGTCAACTTATCCATGAATCATGCTGGTTGGTTTCCATGGAATTTTGGAGGACTTGAATACAAAAACATAGGCTTCATTTGAATAAATAATGTACATCTTCACATATAATTCAGTTTTCCCCAAAATATTATTACATGTACAAAAAAACTTAAGTGAATATTGGGAAAACTTTTTTCGTATGTTACCTAAATTTGCAAGGGACTAAGTGAGGCTTCAGGGCTTAATTGTGCCATTCCAAACTTGATTTCATATGTAAAAAAGTATTCTTTTTGGTAATAAATAATTTAGACTATATATTCCTTGGTTATGAATTCATGTGACTGGTTAGGTCTATGTAAAATCCACAAATATTAAGAAATTCAAATTTCTTAGGAACCTAAAATTTGTTCTTGGCTTATCCATAGATCACAGGGTGAACCTAAAATTTCTTTATTTTTGGCTCGAAACCTACACTTGGAGTTATCCACAAATATACAGGGTGTCTCACCTAAAGTGACCAATAGCCAACTTCTAAAAAACAAATCTGACAGAGTACTTTCAATGGAAGAAATATTGTATATTTATGTGTATTCCATTTCCAAATAAATAAATAAATAAATAAATAAATAAATAAATAAATAAATAAAATGCCATTTTTGAATATGGAAGCCAACTTTGAAATAACCAATGGAAACCCCTATTTTAATGGTATTTTCAGATTGTACACAACATTTGAGAAATGTTTTATTCTTGGTGTTTTTTTCAATTGATCCAACCGTTTAGGAGACAGAGGCAGTGAAACTGTGGTGTGTTTGGATTTAAAGAAAAGGCATAAAAGAAATTGCTCCTAAACACATTGGATAATGAAATGGATAGCAATGTTTTTATTTGCACATAATATTTTTATAGTCATGCATAACAATGGTTGTAAAATAAATGTTGTTTTAATAAATATTCAAACACATCTGTAAGCGACGTTGCAGAGGCCTTTCTGAACACAGCACAGTATTGTTCCCTCCTCCAACACTTTGCATGCAGCTCGGATCCTCATGTGTTGTTAGGTTGTTAGATGACTTCTGTAAACTTCTGTATGTTTAACAGCCCCCCCCCCCTCCTCCTTGACCAATCTAAATTTCATGGAAAGCATTTGTAACAGTGGGAGTAGTGTCGTGGGGCACCATCAACCTTTGTTTTTGTTTAAATTGATGAACAATTTCTGTTTTTTGCCTTTTATTTAAACTCAAATGTAGTTTTTTTTTTGTTTTTTTTTTCGGAAATGGAATACACATAAAAGTACAATAATTCTTCAACTGAAAGTACTCTATCACATTTGTATTTTAGAAGTTGGCTTTTGATTAACTTTAGGTGAGACTCCCTGTATATGGCACACAGGGCTTTTTCCTTCAAAGATGTTGTCATGATAGACAAAGCAAAAACAAAGCTATGTTTATTTTACTGAAAATTAAATGAGCCATACCTGCAAAAAACAAGGGAAGCCACATCCATAAAATATGACACGAAAATATTCAGGCTCTGGCCGCAATTGCTTCATTATGTTGTCATAAAACGATGCCATTCTTACCTAAATCGTAAGTACAAATTCAAAGCATTATCAATTCAATCGATATCTCGTTTTTAGAAGCAGAAACAAAGTGAATCTGTAAAACTTACTAAAAGTAGACTCAGTTGAAAGTAATCAAATGTTTCATTTTCATACTGTTCCACAAGTTCTTTGCACACAGATAAGCCTATCTCCCACATCTGTTACATAAATAAAATTTAGAGGAAGAAATAAAAACAGAATTAAAATTACACCCAAATCTGGGATCAAAAAAAAAAAAAGTAATCCATAATGTGAACAAAAATGTCATTACATGAAGTGTCAAAAATGTCTACAGTCCTTCCATATCATTCCCTACTAGACATTAGAGATAAGTTTTTATGGTCAGAGGTACAGGCTGTGCATTCATTTTCAACGGCAAGAGTCTCAATCACATCTCAAGATTGAGACTTCCAGTTGAGAAATGAAGGTACAACCTTCGAAATATGTACCCGGCATCTCATACCTTACAAGACCTTGTGGTTATAGGTTTCCCCTTTCATTTACAGGTAATTCAATATCATAGTTCTGTCTTATAGTATTATTATTATTATTATTATTATTATTATTGTCTTTAACCTCTTTAAGACCAGTGACGAACATGCGTTCGTCAAGCTAGACCCTCTGTTCAATACCATGACGAACATGCGTTCGTCATTTTCAGTTATTAATTCTATTAACGAAATGAAAACGTGGTTTTTCAGGAATGAAAGAGTAAAATCATTTGGAACAGTTTATTCTTTTATGGGTCCATTTTCCTGTTGATAGATGGAACCATTGCGTTTATTCTTTGATTGCTAATTTCAACACCATTGTACGTTGGATTTGGACAGTAAGCAACAATGCTTTTTCTCCTTTTTTGTAAAAAATGGATGATTATGATTATGTTGATGCAAGTTCTGGATGCCGAAGATCCTGACTTTGAAATAAATATTAAATCTAATACAGAAATATTCTTACAAAATTGTACATGACGAATGCACGTTCATCATTGTTTTGCCAGAGAGTACATAAAATCTGGTCCTGGGAGGTATCCTTCAAAACTTAGGGTGGTCGTGAAGAGGTTAATTCTCTCAAATCTAAGTGCTCTTATTGTTAAGAGTGCCCAAATTTTCAGTTATCTGTTCATCCCTTCCTTGAGCACTCACAAGAGAGCCAACAGTGCAGTCCAGGATATATTCCAACTCGAGATCAAATTGAAATTGCTCTGGAGAATGAGGCACCGTTTCAAATTACACCATATAACAAAATTTACTTTGTTCTTTGTTCCTGGGTTAAAACTGTTCCTTATTTATTTAGCCTAAATAGTAATTATAGTAGCGGTTACTTCTCTGAAACTTTGCTTTTGCAGAAATTGATATACGTAGCTGTATTAAGCTTTTAGTGGTTCATAAGGAAAGAGTTCATATAAAATAAAACTACTTGTTATTCTGAAAACTTTAATAATTAAAAAAAAATACTTGAAAACATAATTTCCTCATGTAAGTATATAAAAAAAAACCCCACAGAATAGATGAAATTTCTGATTACAGTAAAATTTCAAATATCTAGAAATGAAGATTTTTTTGCGATTTACGTTTATATTTCAAGTCACTCTTGTGTTATCAACCCCCAGATGTAGCCACCCATCAAGTTTTCATTGTACTGTCCCTGATAACGATGCTCAAAGTCAAGGCTATCTTGGTGGAAGCCTTTGCCTTGCTCTTCTGATTAAGCACTCTCCTGCCCACAAAAGCAAAGTATAAACAGCTTAGTTATCATTTTCCATCATTTTCAGTTACATCCTAATGTACGGTAATAAAATGATTACAACGCAGGAACAAAATTTGTGTTATGTGGTGTTATCATTGACATGCACAGCCGGCAAAAAAATGAAACACATGTAACGAATGGGTCAAATTTAATGAAATTGCATAAGAGCATAATGTCGGTGGAATACAACATGTGATTTAAATTTCAACAAGTTATGTGCATAAGATCCTCTTACAGGGCGTCCCAAAAGTCCCTCCACTGGAAGAATGGTTCATCCCTATTTACATAAAATCTGGCATCTGTATAGTAACTGACTAGAGTAGTATCAACATCTGCCATGCCCCGCACATCCAGGTGTACTCCTGTGCAGCAACTGACGGAGTCTGACAAAAGTCGGATTTGTGGGACTTCGAGAGGCTGGATGGTCTTGTTGGAAAATCGCGATCCACATTGGATGTAATGTTTCTGAGGTGGCTCGATGTTGGCAGCAGTGGTCTACAGAAGGTACTCTTACATGTAGACCTGGTTCTGGATGCCCAAGCTTCTCTGATCCACGCCAAAACCATCGGATTGTAAGGGAAGCACTGAAGACCTGCACAGACTCCACAACAGAGATAAAAGCCAGTAGCATTGACCGTATCAAGACTGACCAGGAACCTGTGCATATATCCTGTGCACAAATAAATCATACATTGTATGCCACCTACACTATGCTTTTGTGCAATTTCATTAAAATTAACCCATTCCTTTCATGTGTTGCATTTTTATTTTTTTTATTTTTTTGGTGGCAATGTTCTAAGAAAGTGGATTGCAGAGAGGTAGATTGAAAACAGTGATTTTCATTTGTCTGAAAAGTTTTCTTAATAAATAAAATGTTCTATTAAATCTAAATGTTTTGATTTGTATAAAATTTTATAATAATAATAATAATAATAATAATAATAACAGAAAAAATTTAAAATGAATTAATTTTTTCCATCCGAAGTAACTATTTAAATATTTGATAATATTGGCTGTAAGTGCAATTTTTACTTTTAAAACAGGGCTCAATTGCAGGAAAGTTGATAATAGAAATATTTTTATCATAAAATTTTTGAATTTTTTTTTAACAGTGAGAATTAAATTTCTGTTTAAGCTCTAAAGATACAGGAAGAGATTATCAATAAATCAAAAACACTGATACCTTGCCTTTATCAAAGTAGTTGATCATTTCATTATACAAGCACTCTTTCAACTGACGATGCGTTTCGCAGAGTGGGTATTTTGTATTCTTCAGAATTTGCTGCAAAGGTTCATCACTCCACTAGAATATTAAATCAAAAAATATGTGCTCTTTTATTATTACAGTTTCACTATTTCAAAACAAAGAAGTTAACTTTAAAGCAGTTACTTCATGTACAGTTTTAAACTTCTTAGACCATCAAAATTTGTTCAATTTATGGCTAATCAATTGTTCAATAATACATGTAATCAAAAACTGTTTAATTCTTATAACCTGTTCCATCAATGATGAATAGAAAAAAATTAATAGAAAAAAGCAATTCTACTGCAAATATTTTCTCCATCCATATTTCTTCCCGGAAATGAAGATAAAATCATTATCATTTTAATGGAACAGAAAGTTCCATGACTTGGATTTTGTTTTTAATATACAGGGTGTTTCAGAGCACCCATATAAGCCATTTTTTTTTCTTGAAAGATACTGATTCTAGATATTTGAAAAAAAAAAACATTATAGACAAAACCTATAATAAAGAATTCATTTTTGGCAGTTTCATTTTCCAGAACAAACAAAAAGTAGAGGGAACTGGAGTCAAGTTTGAAAATTCAAATGAGAACCTAAGTTATGTAAGGTATCTTTAGATAGTACTTTTAAAAATAAACAATTTTTACTAAAAAATTTTTTCTAATCCTCATCATTTATTCACAATTAAAGAAAAATGAAAAATAAATCAGTAAATACACGTTAAAGCAAAACTGTATAAAAATCACAAAAATAAGAGAAACTGCATGAATGTTACATCCCCTAATTTGCATTTCCTCTAAGTGACATGCAGTTTACATAATTTTCACATGATCATAATTGAGGGGAAAAAAAAAAAGACTGACTTTTGAGGACCACAAGTCAATCAGCTTTGCTTTGCAAAAAATGTCTTTGACAAATGAAGAAGCATTTGATATGCTGATGATATTTGGAGAATACCATCAGAACTGTAGAACAGCTGTAAGGGTTTATGCAGAAAGATATCCACAGAGCAATCATCACACATACAATGTTTTCCATCATCTTGCAAATTGTGTGCACAGACTAGTCAAATGTAACCAATGCACAAGAGAGGTAATCGCAATCAGACGACCAGTGAGCCATGAAAAGGCTTCTGATCTCCTTGCTGCATAGTGGTTAATCCTTGTGACTCTACCCAGATCCTTGTACTGGGGTCCCAAAAATGAGTGACGATTTGAAAAATCAATTAACAAAAAACGGAAGGCGATAGAAATGTACGGTTTGCTGGGTTCTGCTTAGGAAACCAGAGAATTTATTCGCACCAAGTTTCAAAATTAGTTACAAAGTTCATCAACAGACACAGATGGCGCTTCTATTTTCTACGCATTCCGTCCCGTCAGATTGACATTCTATACCTTGCTCAGCATTGCAACTGAAATGTTTGCATGGGCGTCTGCAAATTTTGTCCTCAAACTGCACCACGTTGTTGCTGCAAATGGTAGTTATTTTGAAAACATTGTTTTATAGTTTTTCCCCATCAGCAGCGCCATCAGTTGACGAACTTTGTAACTAATTTTGAAACTTGGTGCGAATAAATCCCCTGGTTTCCTAAGCAGAACGCAGTAAACCGTACATTTCTATCACCTTCCATTTTTTGTTAAATGATTTTTCAAATTGATGCTCATATTTGGGACACCTGGTATGAATCCATAAATTAGTATCTACGTACACATAGAATCAAGTCCATTATCTGCCGCTTTACATATTTCTGTCTTGATGTAAACCATCCAATTGCAAACAGTGGTATCTTAGGTATATCTTATATAGGGTGGTTTTTGGACTCACAGAGTGATAGGTGGTAATATAATGAATATTTTTTACCAAAGAATGGATGGTCCAAGTTCCCCGTTAAATTGTTACAGGGAAAAATGTTGGAAATACTTAACCCATTATCTTATCTTATCTTATAAAAACGGGTAGGTTAATCAATGATGAGAAACCAGAGACTACCTAGGCACTTATTCCAACAAGGGAATTTTGCGTCAAGACCCAAAAACCTAAAGAACCTCTAGGAAGCCAGACTCGCCAAGAAAACGAGTCAGACTACCCACTGGATCTTGGTGAATGTCCTCAAGAAAAGTAGAATTTAACCTGAGGTGACAAATATGCGCCAGAGCGCACATTCAAAAAGAATATGATGGGCTGTTTCGTCCACCAAATTACACTTTGAACATAATGGTTTCTACCAAAGGATCCCCATTGTATACAAATGTTTTCGTAGTAAATCATGACCTGTAAGAAAGCCCATGATAACCCGTAGTTTATTCTACTAAGCCGCAGAATACTCGTTGTTACACTCTGAGTAGGTTTCTTAATCATGAGTCTAGCATGTCTTTGATTGGTGGTCTGTTCTCACCTTTTCGTCATCGCTTGATAAGAAATGTTTTTAATCTCACAGATTGCGGTTTGTTTGGAAATACCGCAAAAAAGGTTCAGGACCACAGGGTGCTGACTTGGCACCTTGTTTTGCTAAGGTATCTGCGACCTCATTTCCAACTATACCTTTATAACCAGGCATCTTTAGTAATTTATTTATTTATTCAAATTATACGGAATACCCCTTTTACATGATCAATATAAACAGTAACAATGATATTATAAATAAGATAAAAAAGGATGAAATAAGTAAAACCTGACAGGTACAACGTAATATCAAAAGATGATTAACAGAACAAGTAAAATTCAATGGATAATAATGACCAAAGAAAATAAAATTTCGATAAAATACACAAATTAAGGCAGTACTCTAAAATCATAAAACATGAGGAACGGTACAATATATAATTGTCATATAAAATAATTATTTCAAGAACTGGATATATAATGAGTGCAAATAAAATAAAAAATGGCCAGAGGGTATAAAAACAGCGAACATATAGGGAAAAAATGAGACAACTCAGTTATAGTGCAATAGGAACTCAGTTATAGTCCAATAGGGAAAAAAATAAAAATCAGTTATAATGCAATGTTAATACACTTCAATTTGTTCCTTTTGTCGTGGAAGAGGTCGAACGAAGTAAGAAGGTCATTAACACTACGTAAGGCCCGTTTGAAGGGAGCGTTATGAATGTAATTGCTGGATGAGGATGACTTCTCAATATGGAAAACCATATTTGATCTGGTACTGTAAACTGGTACTCTAAAGGGAATTAATTCAAGTAGTGGCTGACAGTCAAGATTTGAGTTACATAAGTCATAAATAAACAAAAGATCAGTACGAAGTCTATGGATTTTTAGAGTTTCAAGCCCCGTCAGGTTACGGAGTTTGTCATAGTTAGGAAAGGTAGGAGAATGGCACAATTTTCTATGAATGATATACAAGAAATGATTTTGGATACTCTCAATGATATCAATATATTTTGAGAAATGTGGGGACCAGACAATGGATGCATGCTCCAACTTAGAACGGACTAGGGAGCAGTATAGGGTCTTTAAGGCCAAAATAGATGTAAAGGATTTGGTATGTCTTAGTAATAAAGCCAAGCATTTTGTTGGCTTTTTTAGAAATAGAGTCAATGTGATACACGAAGGACATTCTGGAATCAAAGATGACACCAAGGTCATTGATATGTTCTACAGAGTGCAAAGGTTTGTTTTTAATGTTATATGTGAAGGTCACAGGATGTTTCTTCCTGGAGAACGAGACAACCTTACACTTTTCAATGTTCAACTTCATATTGTTATCTGAGCACCACTAGACAAGTGAATCAAGTGAATTCTGTAGACGATGGCAGTCATTGAGGTTCTTGATTGAGCAGTATAGCTTAAGGTCGTCGGCAAAGAGAAGGAACTGCACGTCCTTCAGATACATACTGACATCATTGATATATAGTAAGAAGAGCAATGGACCTAGGTGGGAACCCTGGGGAACCCCACTTGTTACTTTAATTGCTTCAGAGATAGAATGTTTCACTCTAGCATAAAGAAGCCTGGAAGATAAAAAATTAGCAATCCAAGACAGAAACGGGTCTGTGATTCCAAGTGCCTTTAGTTTGTGACATAATATATCGTGGTCTACCTGATCAAATGCTTTGGCTAAATCCGTGTAAATTGCGTCGACCTGAAGCTGTGTGTCCATATTGTCAAGGATAAACTTTTCAAATGTCATAAGATTTGTAATGGTGGATCTATAATGATATTCCTAAATTGCCCCTGTATAGATTTCAGTACAAGGTATTCCATGATTTTAGGGAAGAGCCCCTGTATAGATTTCCAAGTAATGTAAGGCTATTTTGGAGAGCCAAGATCTGCAGGAGTTGACGACACTCCAAGGTAATTTTAGAAGTTATCTTTGAAGATTTAATGGCCTTAAGGGCTACCTGACTGTCAATGAGTATGAAGATTTTTCTACGAATGTAGAGTTTATCTAAACATATCTGTACACAGTAAATAATAGCTAACATTTCTGTCTGGAAAACTGTGACCCAATGACAGAGCTGACGAAAGCGAAGGGTTTTAGGTTCACCACAGTAAACGCCCAGGCCAGAGTATCCATGTCGGGAGCCATCCATATACCATATAAAGATGCCCTTAAGAAAATGCCGACTCCTCCCTCTCTGCTCTATGATGACCTCGTTCGAGAGCTCAGGGAGGGTATGAGTTTCTGCAATATTGGAAGGCATTTGCAAAATTTTACTGCTCTTAATCTTGCTAATGATGGTATGAGATTTTGGCCCAGGGAAATCTACCCATAGCCCTGGTTACCCAGATGATAAGAACTTTTCCTAGCGATTCCCTGGATATAAATATCCAAAGGAGTCAGAGAAAGAATAACTTCCTTGGCCCTGTTTGGTGTGGTTGAAACAGTGCCCATGATACCCAGGCACGCCAACCTTTGAAGGGAGGCTAGCTGGGCCTTAACAGTAGACTGCTCAATCTGACGCCACCAAACCAGAGCACAATATGTAAGAAAAGGCCTAATGGCTGTAACATACAGCCAGTATGTCATTTTTGGGTTAAGACCCCAACATTTAACTAGAACACGGTAACATCGATAGAGTGCCATTTTAACCAGCTTTATTCTTTTGTCAAGATGTTGGTTCCAGGTCAATTTACTGTCAAGGGTAATCCCTAAGTATTTGACCTCCTTCTTTAACATAATCTTCTCACCAAATAAGATTAGTGTTCGATTAAAAGGAATAATTTCTCTTCGGCAAATAAACGGTACGAGAGTGGTCTTCAAAGGATTAACCCTTAAATTCCACTCGATGCACCATGTTTGAACTTCATTCAAAGCAGATTGCATTAGGTCCAATAAGGTAAGTTTATCTATCCCAGATACGTCACGGTTGTTTAACTTAGAAATAAGGTCGCCACCCCCAGGTCCCCCACCGGGGGGGGGGGGGGGCGAAGAAAACCATCCTGTGGACAGTCCCTGGAGGGTCGAACCTGAATTTTCTCTCCCAAAAATTGGGAGACAATAATTCTGTCTGCCAAAAGGGTTTGAATCCATTTACGAAATTGCTTTAGAACTTAAAGCATTGGCAATCGACACTCAACCCATTACCAGTTGAATTATGCATGCAAATTAAAAAAAAAAAGAACTACCAAGCTTTTTTGGAGGAACAATTGGCAGAACTGTGGGAACATGTACCAACTAACATTCGCAATCAGATGTGGTTTCAACATGATGGGGCCCTTGCACATTTCAGCAATGGTGTGCGGAATTGCCTCAATACAACTTTTTTGGGCCCAATGGATTGGCAGAGGCAGACCTGTTACTTGGCCACCTAGGTCTCCTGATTTGTCATCTCTGGATTACTTTTTCTGGGGACACATGAAAAGTCAAGTTTATGAGATTGTTTATGAGGTTGTTGTTAGCTCAGATGAGGATTTAGTTGCCAGAATTGCAGTTGAAGCTGGGAATGTATGTGACATGCCATGCTTATGTTACTCTTTTGAACATTTACTGTAATCAGTTGTCGATAAAATTGTTAACTAATTGTTGGTAACTTTTTTTCCCTGTAATGATTAAATGGTGAAACTTTGGACCATCCATTCTCTGGTTAGAAAATAAACTGTTTGGTATGTTATGACCTATCACTCTGTGAAGTTTGTGCACCAGGTACAAAAACAGCTGTATACAGCTTCTCTAAAGTCTGGCCACACAGGTAAAATAACGTAAAATTTTCAAAAATATTTCATTAAATCTGAATATTAACAAATAACATCTTCAACAAGAAATTAATCCTTCAGAGGAAGGTATAGGAAAGTAGCGGAAGTCCTGACTTCATCTATTTTTAACCCTTCATCTGCATTTTTTAACCTCCCAAATTTTTTTATTACTATTTTATCAAAAAATGACTCAAATGTAATATTTAGAAAATATAAAAGAACCCTATCTTTTTTTTTTTCTTCCTTTCTCATCATTTTTAATTGAATGATGTATCACATACCATATGTTGCCTTAGTTCTAAATACCAAGTGACTGCCACTCCTTCAACTCTGACCCCATTGAGACAATTTGATCCAAACTTCATAGAAATGTAGATTTTGCCTAGAGGAATCTGCATATCGAATTTCACTCCTTTACATACGTAAATACAACTTGGTCCCCTCTAACTCCCACTCCCATAATTCCGACCCCAGTGGGCCAATCAAAACCAAACTACATATTGAAAATGGACATGCCCATAGTAAGCTACTTTCCAAATTTCAACTTCTACCTTAAAAAATACAGAAATTATAAAGGGGACAGACGGACATTGTAAAACCAGAAAAATAGCTCCATTCTTTGCTACTTAATAATGATTTCTATCGTTTATGATGCAAAGGCTGATGAGCATCCTCTATGTAATATTTTGCAATATTTTATAGTATGTTGTAATATCTTTTGCAATATTTGTTGACAAGGACAGATACAGAAATATGCAAAAAAACAATGTGTGGTTAGATGGAACAAATTCATTATTTTCAAGGGTAGCTCTATCATTTTGATGCAGGTAAAATCAAACAAATTATTGAGAACATTAATAAACAAAAAAACACACGTAATGTTTTCTTAATAGTAATTTGTATGTAGAATCTGAATCTGCTTTTAGATTTTTTTTATCACGTCACGTTTCCCAAGTTATGCACTTCAAGACTTCTATGTTAAAGTAATGGGTGTGAAGAGAAATGTCTGCAATATTAAACTATCCATATTTTGGGGCCGCAAAGAAATTTATCAGGCCCAAAACACTGAATAAATTTCAAAATGTTTCATTGAAAAAAAAGAAATCTGTGCGTGCTAGAGAAATTTCAAAATTATATTCGTAATCAACAGAAAAAATATTACCAAAAATCACCCACTTGCATATGGTTAAAAGAAAAATCGTAAATTTTGTTGACCAGTGTTATTGGTTGAATATGTTTGATTAAATATTTTATAAATTTCCCTCTTTAAATCTCAACTTTTTAGTCTCGTAACTAAATTTGTTTCGAGACCAATGAGATAACAAGGCCTGGAAGCGGAAAAACACCGATTGTTTCCAACAAACGGAAAAACACTGATTGTTAACATTCAAGATAAGAGACAATGAAGGTTAGATTGTTGCTAGCACTCCAACGGTGAGGTGATTTTTCCGCTTCCAGGCCTTGTTATCTCATAGGCCTGGTTCTGTTTTTTGTGATGTCAGAGATTACGTTACAAAAGCAGTAAATATTATAAAAGATGACACCATAAAAGTCAGGCCTACTACATTTTAGATAAATAGATTTCATCTTCAAATGAAATACTAAAAATTATTGGACTTATTTTTATTTCTTTTTTATACTTCACTTTTATTTTCTTTATTTCGGTTTTTAAGAATAGCTATTATACAAATATAAAAAAGAATTATTTCAATTAAACTTATTCCCATGATTAAATGGCGAGCTGTCACTAAAAGCCGGAATTCTGCTGACTCTACCTTTAGAAAGTGCATATATCAAAATCTTGTGCTCTTGGCGGTTGAAAAATTAAACACGCTCCATTTGTCATGATGTGGTAAGTGCAAATTTTAATGAAAGCATCTGTACTAAGTTCAGCAGTGGTTTAGCGAGCAGGAAGATGGCTTCTGTCTTTTGTTCTGGCTGCCCCAGATCTCAATCCCACAGAAAATGTTTGGGACATGTTGGAACGGCAAGATTCTCTTCCAACAAATCTGCGAGACCACTGACTTACAAATGCTTCAACATCTTATTGACTCTATGCCAACTTGAATACATGCTGGAAATTAGGCCAAAGGGGTTCAGTAAAATAATAAACAGTGGTTTCTAATTTTAATATAGGTCAAGGTGTGTATTTTTTACAGATACAGGCAAAGAGATTATGAAGAAATATTAATTTAGCTTAATCCTCAATAAACATACAGGGTGCGTAAGGTATTTGAGGACAGATTCACGTCAACAAAGAAAACAGAGATATAAGTCGAGATAATGACTTTATTATCGAAACATATCATGAGCATATACAAGAAACCATCTTGTTATATGGCTATTCAATGAATCCGCCTTCAGCTTCTATAACTGCTTCAATGCGAGATCGAAACCGTCGACATGCGCGAATCAAATGGTCATGGTTCATATTGGTCATTACTCGAACAATGGCAGCTTTCAATTCATCTTTGGTGTTATGGCGGTGTTCATTGACCTCTCTCTCCACAACGCTCCATACCTAGTAGTCCAACGGATTCAGGTCAGGGGAGTTAGGAGGCCAAAGGTTAGGGGCTACGTGATCATGGAAGTTGTCGGCAATCCATTCCTGTGTCATGCGAGACTTGCGTGCTGGGGCAGAGTCTTGCTGAAACATGTAAGGCCTTCCGTTGCATATTGTGTCTATCCAAGGCTTAACAGTTGTTTCAAGGGTCTCAACATAGATCGCAGAGTTAACTTTAAGGCCTTGGGGAAAGAAGTGTAGAGACATCACATGTCCTACACTGCTGACAACCCCTAAAACCGTGACTGTTGCAGGAAATTTCGTGTGCATGACTCGTGGCACTTCCGAAGGATCTGCACATAACCAAGTGTCATTTCTTCTGTTCACCTTCTGATCCTGGTCAAAGTTTTTTTTCATCGGAGAAAATCCACAGCAAATCAGCTTCATACGGATTTTTCAGGTAGTTTAAGAGCCTTTTCCATCTGAATAGGAGGTTTTCCCATGTTTTGTCTGACATAAATTAACCTCTTCGCATAACATACGAGTGGTATCTGATGTTTTCATGGATAACATTTCTGATTCTTCCTTCCGACATATGGCAAGCGACCTCATGGATGTTCTGGGATTGTCACTGATGGCCTGCTGCACTTGCTGAATAAATTCAGGTGTTCTGATGATGTCAGAGCGTGAGGCATGCTTTTTACGCTTTGCTACTGGTGCAACATTGCCATCTTCGATCTCCAACTCCTTCCGCACTTTGTGGATGAATGATCTTGCGACCTTTAGAAATCGTGGTATCTCTAAATCGCTGTGCTCTGCCTTTATTGCCACGATTACTGCATGTCTCTTCATGATTTGTGTTACTTGATGGTCTGCCATTTTGCTTTCCGGAAACGGAAAGGACATACAATTTACTATAGTGCAGCAGTACCGTATATACCCGCGTATAGGCCGTATTTTTTTTTCCAAAAAATGACCCCTAAAAACCACATTCGGCCTATGCGCGGGTCAGAGTTGATGAAAACTCTTATAAGTGGAGTTTACAAAAAACTAAGCAATAATTTTATTTATTA
This sequence comes from Rhysida immarginata, assembly GCA_023313115.1. Classification (NCBI taxonomy): domain Eukaryota; kingdom Metazoa; phylum Arthropoda; class Chilopoda; order Scolopendromorpha; family Scolopendridae; genus Rhysida; species Rhysida immarginata. The sequence continues at coordinate 383,219 of JAHWFO010066382.1, forward strand.
ATCCGTTTAGATTTCATTTATTAACCCTTTCACTGCATAAATAAATTTCTGATAAGATAAAAGTATTATGAGAATCTCTAAAACGCTGTGGCGGCCATATTGGAGAAAGTATGAGAGGGGGAGGGGCTTCAAACGAAACCAGCGCATTTTTACGTGTTCTGTCATTCCAATACATACAGTAAATTAGTGGTGTGCGATCCATCGATGGTTTTGTTTGTCGTTCAATGGAAATTTCGATGGTTTTCAACCATCGAACGATTTTTACAAAACATCGATTGCCAGCGATGGTGGTTTACAAACCATCGATGGAAATTTCGAATGTACTTCGATGGTAAATGGTTGGTTAAGTCAAATCACCAATCAGTCACTAGACTGCGTTAGCTAGGAAAACTGCTAATTAAATACATTAATCTAAACAGTATTCAAAATGGAATATCGAAGATTCAAGAAAACTAAAAAATTCGATTTTGAAACAGTCTGAACATCGATACTTTAAGCCTACTGAAAGATGATCGAAACAAAATTGAAACTATGATCGAAAAATGGTTTATAACATAAAATACTTGAAATAATTTTTTTGCATCTGCTACGCATGGTAAAGATTATATACCGTTAAAATTTGATTGAATTCCAACAAAAAGTTTTCAAGTTAATCATTCAACATCATAACGCGTTTACTTTAGAGTACTAACCAGCACTTGTTACAATTTTCACTGCGTAACTCGGAAACTTCTCGTTGGAATTCCATCAAATTTTAACGGTATACACAGTCTTATGTACCTTGTTATCTGTTCTCCAAAAAATCGCCAAGTTCATCGAAGTTTTATTCATCATAATTACGGTAAGATACTCTGGGAAAGTACGTTTAACAAAGAGCGGAAATATAGCGAAGCCGGACGCACAACTAGTGGTTACTTGGGTTAGAGATGCGTGGGAAGACATTCCCATAGAAATGGTCCGTCGTTCATTTTTAAAATGCGGCATCAGCAATGCCCTAGACGGAACTGAAGATGATAAGCTCTTTGAAGACGATGATGATTCCTGCCATGAAAGTGATGCTGATGAAAATGAAACAGAAGATGATTTGGACGACATGTATGAAGAGGAATACGAAAATTTTTATCAACTTTTCGGAGAGTCGGATGAAGAAGATGCTACTTTTGATGATTTTTCCACACAATGATTTTCTTATTATAAATTTAATGTTTTTGTAATAAAAATTTTTTTCCCTCATGCGTTGCATTTTTTTGCCTTTTTTGCCTCGGCCTATGCGCGGGTCAAGGCGTTTTTCCACTTTTTGGGCTCAAAAACAGGGCGCCGGCCTATGTGCGGGACGGCCTATACGTGGGTATATACGGTAGCCAAATGAAGGTGTGTCCTCAAATACCTTACGCACCCTGTAGTAAACTGCCAGTTATAAAACACTGAAAACGTTGAGCAATTTAAATAAATAAAGATGTTTGAATCCAATAAAAAAAACATACTTACTTTCAACAATTGAGCATGCAATTTTAGGGTGAAGGCTGCTTCAGTGAAATTATCACAGTCTAGGTGAATATCACATAATTTATTTAAGTAGCGAATATACATTTCCTTCCTATTTATTTCATTATAAAATTCCTACACAATCCAACAAAATAACAAGATATTAATGTTAGCTTGAAATAGAATATTCTCATGAGAAGGAGCCGTCCATACTCACCAGTAGATTAACTATACATATCATTCGGTTTTCCTTATTCTCGTCTGTTATAATTGCTCTATATTCTAAAAGCCTTTCAATCAACTTTGTCACCGTACTTACAAATCTCAGTCCTAGTTCTCGCATTAATTTGTGACCTTCACATAATTGAGTTAAGCTTTAATGGAATTAATAAAAAAAAAAAAACCAGGATTTTAATATTCATAATACACATGTATACGGAAGTAAGGATACTAACAATTCTTAAATAATAAACAGTCAATTTACAGTAACGTGACCACCTCCTATTTGTCACATCAGTGCTAAATAACCAATCATAGAAGGCAATAAATAAATGAAGCAATAAATGATGCAAGTATATACAGTGTATTCTAGGAATTAAAAAAACATTTCAATTGTTGCAATGCAGAGATAGCGCGATTTATCAGACATACAAAAAGCAGAAGGGTTAAGGGTGGCAGCATTTCAGAAAGAGGGGAATGGCAGCTGCAGCAGTGTGTTTGGGTGAATCGAACGTGCTACAGAAGAGCAAGTTACTGCCCAAATGAACTAGTGGGGTAACGTAAGTGTATCCAAGACGACAGTTCAGCATTGGTGGAAGAGGCTGGAATCTGCATGGCAGCACCGACACTGGACATCCACTGATTGGCAAAAAGGTTGCCTTCTCAGATAAATCAAGTTTTTGCTCCATCAGACAGATGGATGTCGTCACACATGACAATAAACATTAGAGAACAAACACCTTTCAACCATTTTTTGGATGGCAACAAGCTGGCTGAGGCAGCACAATAATCTGGGAAATGGTTTCATGGCATTCTCTGGCACTCATCATTGTGGATGGCAATATGAATCGATTTAAGTGTGTATCAATCTTTGCTGACACCCACCATGGACATTTTTTCCCCGGTGTATGGTGGCATCTCCTAGCACGACAATGCAACATTTCATACAACTGGAATTATAAATGAGTAGTTAGAAGAGCACAAGGAAGACTTTACTATACTTCCCTGGCCCACAAATTCCCCGGACTTAAACTCAATCGAGCATCTATGAGACCACCTAGCAGGAGCAGGTTATTCACTCCATGGATACTCCACCTCTCACCCTCCAACAGCTGTCAACTGAACTGCAGTCAGCATGACTCAATAGGTGCTGGAAGTGTACACCTGGAACGAGTCTCTCTCAGCCCATCTAGCAACTGTCTGAGCTGCACATGGTGGTCATTCCAGATATTAACAAGTGGTCACATTAATGTGATTCTACTGTTTAAGTGGTAACAAAAGAATAATATTAATAAAAAAATATTTACAAAAAAAATATTGTGGTTTTACAAATTCATATCACAAAATTAAAATAAATTAAAATCCACAGTAAAATGTTTAAATTATGCAAAATCTTATGTACAGTGAGGAATTTTTCTGGTTTGTTTTAATGGATAATAGATCCTTTAAAAATTATTTTTTAATTATTAAGGAAAGTCACATGAAAATGAGTTAACCCACTCTATGCCACAACGGTTTCATCCCATTACAGAGACACTTGTTTACATAGTCAAAGTTACGTGCCGTCGGAAGGTGAAGTGATTGTGAAATAAATTTGCAACGTATGTGTTGAGATGGATGCTCCAAAAACCGAACAGCATAGTGTTATAAGATTCTTAACTGCTGAATGTGTTATAACCGCAATACTAACACTGGAATATCTGAACAAAACCATCAAAATCAAATTGCCTGGAGCATT
>JAHWFO010066382.1:387060-433215 GCA_023313115.1 Rhysida immarginata
CTATATTCTGAATAGCTTTGATGTAATAAATTTTTAAAAGTGTGAAGTTCTTTTGTAATCACCCTGTACTTTATTACAACTCCTACCCTTATATAATAAAAAGCATTTTTTAGAGTTCCTTTGAAGAAAGGCTCTTGAAATGGCAAAGTTCGATTGCTTTAAGCATGGCACTCGATGACGTCTGGGAGTTAAGAATCAAATGTGTTTGCCAAGGCTTTTCATAATGGCAGAAAAAACATTGCTTTAGCAAATGTGCTAAATTTTCACCATGTTTATGCCAGTTCCTTTTGTTTTATTTATTTAGACACGGTGAGTCAAAAGTCTGTACCCCCACCTCTTCTATCTTAATACAAATGTAGTTATGCAAATTCCAATAAAGGGAGTGAATAGGAAGTTGAGGTGCTCTTTCTCATGGTGGCACTTACAGTGTTGTCAACATGCAAATTAGGATATATGCAAATCATATCAACTAAACTGTAGGAGATACAAAAAAAAAAAAAATACAAACTTGTTCAGCATCAAATAAACAACAACAAAAAAAAAAAATTCATTGCATCTCTGCAATTGGACAAGACTGCTACTGTAGTTTCCTCATCAGTCTGTGTCCTCGGTCGACCTTGATGCTGGTGCTGATGGACAGTGCCTGTATTTAGAAACTGTTGAACAATTTGCTTGATTGCTCAACGAATCGGATGACACTGGTTAGGGTATCTTTCTTGATACAATCTAACCGTTGCTGCATAATAGTTTTGCCTTGTCTCACAAAGCACAGAACCATGTTGATCATTTCCTGAGCAGTATACTGTGTCATCGTGCTTTGGTCTGATCTTATTTCAGCTTTAACATGCCTTCTTGTACCAATTGCACAGGAAAATGGTGTCTTCATTGAATTGGACTGTGTTCTCTTGGCTTTCCCCACAGGCCACTCATCCCTTCCTCAATCTTGACAGGAATCAAGATATTATGCTAGAGTCCCAATTGTGTAAAAAACAGCTGAAACATACAGCGGAATGTCGAATGAGTAAAAAAATTACGATTCCACGATATAATAGGTCACAAGATAAGGAGTCTTAACTATAATTAAACAGTAGTAATGAAAATAAATTCTCAATTGATATTTGCTTATTTAAGCTGGAAGTACCCACTTCGGTATAGATATTTTTATGTTGATGCATCTACAAATATTTTTTCTAGCAAAGTACTCATTAAAAAAAAAATGCCCTGGTGTTTGGCAGAAATATTTTGACCGAGAGGTTAACTTGATATATAAACGGAAAAGGAAACTGACAAACTTGCTCAATCGTTCCCCCATCCTGGCCAAAAGGTATTGGGTTTCGAATGAATTTCTTTCTATCAAATGCTTCTTTATCAGCATTTGATATTTTCATAAAAATAATTTCAATTTTTGAGTACTTAATATATTCTAGAAAGAGTTCTTTTATTATTTTTTTTCATAGTCATCAAGTGTAATTCCAAAGAAGTAAATGGTTGCTTTCGCTTTCGATTTTTCTTCATTTTCCTTATTTCCACTGTAGTCGGGGTTCTTAATGGCTGTTTTCAAGCAAGCACAGACACCATTTCTGTAGTGTTTAAAGCAGACTACTATTTTCTCATGGTTATGTTTAAGAAGGCTAATGATGTGCATGTGAATTGCATTTAAGACAAATCGTAAAATTGATAATTTTATCAACATCGTTACTTTATGACGTCGTTAATAAAGACATGGTTGTGAAGCCGCGTCTTAGTTTTTAAAAATAGATTATTAAAATTAGCTAATTGCCTTCCAGTAAAAAAAAGCTCTATAGAGCTTATTCACGAGGGCGGAGCTCCGCCTATGATTGACAGTCCGCCATATTGGAAGGCTGCTGATACTTTCGTTCTTCGTTGGCGGGCATCTGTTGTTTGTTTTTCTAGAATAATGGTGTGCTTTTGTAGTGTTATTGGATGTAGTAATAGAGGAAATCGTGACAACAAACGCTTTTTCAGAATACCAAAAATATTAGCCAAAACTAGGGATAAGTTTGATTACAAACTAAGTAAAAGAAGGCATAAAAATTGTTGCCATTCTTCTTCTGTGGTTTCATTAATGTCAGTTGATTTTTTTTTTTTGCATTTTCCAATTGTTTTAGCAGTTTGGCTAAATTTAATTTCTTTAAGTTTGGCATAAGTAGCTTTTTGCTGAAATTAAAAAAATAATAATAATTTAACTTTATATTTACAGCAGTTTATTATAAATATAAATTATTTTTATTAACCTCGCCAGGCTTTTTCCTACTGCATGCTTGTTGCGTTTCATAATTTTTGACAATAGCCAACATAACAGAAGCCACATGCGAACACATTTCTCCTAATCTAAAACAAATCATTTTTAAAAAAATATTTTAATTCATGATACAAGAAAAACCATGCAACACTTTCATACCCGGCCATGCATGTACAATGGGAAGTTAAAATCTCTCCATTTTCCTTGCAAGTAAACCAGGGTTGTAATGGTTCTTCCCTTGCCCTTTGAGAATGTTTAACTTTACCCATTACCAAAAACCTGTGATCAGGTGATTGGAATAAGTAAAATGTTAAGCTTTGAATGAAGCCACAATTTAAAAAATCTTGGGCTCCATATAAGCTTTTCCAAGCCTAAAACATAAAAAATTAAAATTAAGTTTAAATTGCTCATAATTTACATTAAATATCTTGGATTAAAAAATTATATATTGTAAATGTTTTTGTAAATGGAAATATTCGTAAATGTTTTAATTTTTATTTTATTTTCACTTCAAAAATATAAAGTTTTAAATAAATAATTTTGATGATTTAAATTGTATTTGAAAGCATCAACAAATCAAAAAAATGTTTATAGTATTTGCGTTTAAGGACAAAAATATTTATACTTACTTTTACTTGTTGCTGTGTAATTTTGCTTGGTGTACAAATCAAATAATACATGTCACACCATTTAACTTTAGGCCAACGCTGTAAATCTTCAATAAAATCTTTTTTTGCAATCAAAAATGGATCAACAGTTAACCCAGAGTATTTAAATTTTTCCCTGTATAAATTTTTGTCATCATTTGGTAATTGTTCTGCATACGATGATAATTCGATTGTTGTTTCCATGCTTCGATTGCAACGCGTGTTGGATACCGGCCTCTCAAGATGGAGGAAGGCTTTGTTGCTAAGGAGTTCTGATTGGTTGCTAGGGTGAGACGTCACCCTCGTGAATAAGCTCTATAGTAACCATTTCCTTAATTTATTATTTCATTTTATTAATTACTTCGGTAATCTTCGTAAATTTTCTGGGGCTGTTGTCATGTGAAACGAGGGCAAGGCTGTTTTGTGATACACTGCATTGGAGAAGTGGTAGGTGTCGGGTGCTTTATAATTTTAAATAAAAATAGTATTCATGGATGCTATTTCTCATCTTAAAAATTATCTCGAGAAGAATACCGTAAATTCCCTTGTATAATGCGACCCCTTGTATAAAGCAATTTCACTTTTTCGGCCCAAAAAAACGAGCAAAAAAATGCTATCCCCTTGTATAATGTGATCCCCATTTTTGACTGGTCGCGAGAAATAAACTTTTGTTTGCACGTACTGTTTTTATGGTATGACCCACCATATCATATAAGCCAAAATGATTTTTATGGGGGAAAAAGATCTTAATATATAAATAACTAGTTGTTACCCACGGCTTTGCTTACCCGCGCCATCTGTTCAGGGGAATTACAAAGCAAACGCAGTGAGTTTCAAAAAGACATGGTAAAAAGAGATATTTTCCCACGGTAAAAAGTAGCCTATGTCACTCTCGAGCCCTCCGACTATCTCCATACCAAAACCACATCAATCCGCCACTCCGTATCGACATGAAAAAAGGACAAACAAACACACTTTCACATTTATAATATTAGTATGGATGGATGGATGGATTAAGCATATGTACTCCTTTTAATGAAAAGAATAGAAATAAAATAAAATAATAATAAACATTTGGAACCTTTTCATCACAAGATTTTCTTTTCCTGTTATTGTATGTCGCTATCTGTTCCTGTGATTCTTCCTGTGTTTCTTACTGTGATTATTCCTCTAGAAGACCTTCACTTCACCTGTACTTTTCGTCTACTTCCACCAGATCTTCTCAAGACTCTCACCTCCATATTGGGTACTTTTAATAATCAATTGTTTATTATTATTTTATTATATAAACTTTTCATTACATATGTTTAACTATTTATATTGTGACATTCTATGTCAGTTTAGAGCGTTGCATATGTCCGGCAGGAACAGGGTATTGCGAACGAAAAGAAAGAGATAAAAATCAAGAGTTTTTTTTTTTTTTGGGGGGGGGAGGGGTGCTGGTTTAGTTTTGTTTAGTTCGTCTGTGTTGTGTTTGTTGTGATGAAAACGTGTGAGTGATGTGTGTGTTTGTGTAAGCTGGTTTGTAAGTGAATTTGCTGTTGGGTTGGATTAAAGGGGTTTTATTGTGGATTATTGTGTTTTATTAATTTATTTACTTTGTTTTTCGGCGTAAATTGTTTGTTGCCGATATTAATGCAGCGTCGGTCTAATTTTCTTTTGTTTGTTGGAAGCTTGTATTGTTTCCAGTCTGCTGTTTGACCTTCTCGGCTTCCAGCAGGCAATTGTTACGCTATATTTGAGGTTTCTCTTTTTGTTCGGAAAATTTAAATATTTGTAATAAATATTTTTTCTTTTGCGGCGACTTGCGGGCAGAACAAGAGGCATCCTGGGTTTTGCAGTTGAAGAAAGCAATGCATGTGGCCCTAAACTCAGCTGATATGCACTTTTGTGCACTTTATATATATTACTAAACATTTTCTTAGAATATTTGATAATTATAATTGTAATTTTTGGATTTCTTTTGTCAAAGAAGGTGCAAATCGTGCGCACGGTCGGGTGAAAGGCGGGCAAGCCTACCTCCCTCAGTGAGTAATGGCGGCGTTCGTTCGAATGTACTGACTGACTTTTAAATAAGCCAGTATGAAGCGAATATCGACCCTGAAAACGTCATGGCAGAGCGTGGATAAGTGTCTGGTAAATCCATGGTGAAAAGACGTATCTGGTGAGTGACTTTTTTGAATATTCTTTGCCGCGTGGAGGGATCTAAAAGTAAAAAACTGCGAACGATTTGTTTTGCCATAGTGTGATTGCTCCCGTATATCTCCTACCCTAAGTGCATCAACTTAATGTCCCAAGGAACCTGTAGCCCATGTTAACGTTAGAGAAACAGTTAGCGTCTGACTTGTGCTATGTTCCGTGTTCTGCGTGTATCGTAGTTTTAAAAGTTTATTGGCATAAATAAGACACTAGCAGGCAGCATCAGTACGAGTATTGTGTGCATAGACAATAAAAGAAACTTGGTTGGCCTGAGAACGATGCCGAAATGCAATACAGCGCGTGGTGTATAGACGAAAACGCTGATTATTGCGGCTGCTGGTGGCATCCTGCTGAAGCACATGACTGCATCGAGGGGCTCGCCAAGCGGAGGTTTCTTTATATGTGATAAAAGGAGCACATTCCGCTTTTGATGCGTGGTTTTAGGAATATTTGTGCGGGAGTCCCTGTTGCAGGTTGTTCGGTGGTTGTATGAGCCCCCACAGCACCAGTCGTCTCTCCTATTCCGATCTTAAGCATTGGTCTAGTGCACAATTTTGTGAAAGCGAACTGATGCCCTGTACGGAAATGAAATGTGTTATGTTGCATTTAAGTAGTAGGTTAAGGTAGATTTAGCGTGTCGTTTGAGGGGCCCCTCAGGTCACCGATCCTGCGTGCCTGATTTAGTGCCAACTTGTATGTTAATTTGTGTAGTTTAAAGGGTAAAATAAATGTTTTTGAATGAGCTCTTGTCGTCTGTGTCAAGTCTTTCCTCTGATTAGTCCAGGTCCCGAACTCCTGACAGGTCTACCCCTTGGTTGCTGGGTTTAATAACTTATTGAACTTAAAGGCGGGGGTGGCTCGTCACACTGGCGCCCAAACAGGGACCAGTAATCCGGAAATTCCGGACTATCAAGGTGCGGCAACCTGGGTGGTCAGTAAGTGTGGAGTGTTTGTGTTAAGTGAATGTTTCGGTTGTGGTGTGACTGTTGGAAGTGAAAGTGAGTATTGTAATTGCGATCACAGTGTATATGGATTATTGAAGTGCATTTTTGTGAAAAGGGGTAAAAGGTCTGGGAACATGCGGATGTATGGGCTGCGGCCGCTCCGGAATTTGCAAGGTAGATTGTCGCAGTTCCTGCAGTCTCTAGGATAATATTGGAGAGATCGAAGTGTTGAGGATAATAGGGAAACTTGGTTCCGCAGAGGGATGAGGGAATTATGGGTTGCTTGCGGGGCAGGACTTTAGCCGCGCGAACGGGCATAGGCATTGGCCCTGTCCCGGAGGCTCACTTGTTGTTAGTATTGGTGGGTGGGGAAGTTTGTGTGATGTATTTTGAGTCAGTTGTGTGAGTGTTGTTGTGAGGTGTTGTTAAAGAAATTATAGTGGTTGATAGTGGATACGGGATAGATGCATAGGGATTTGTGGTGGTGAAAATTCTGAGTGTAGATAAGGTAGCTATGGTCGTTGTGTGTAGTAAATAGCGTTTTAATTATTACTTTGGTTTTTGTAGAATTAATAAGGTATGGAGTGTTAAGTGAGTTTTGGGTATGTGGTTTGTTAGGAGTGTAGATGTTAAAGGGGAGTGACTTGTATGTGCGAACGTGACCGGTTATGTGCGAACGTGACCGGTTATGTGTGGTGGGAATTTGTGATTGTAGGCGTATGAGTGATTTTGTAATGATTAAATGTAGAATATCTGTTGGTGTTTATGTTGTGGTTTTGCGCTGTTGTTGTTGTTGAGTTAAAAGAACAAGTGGGTGCATAAGTGTTTTGGTTCTTTGGGATGGTTGTGGTTTTTGTCTTTGGAAATAATTATAGGATATATATGGGATTGTTTAGAGTCTAAAAGGGAGTTTTCTCGAATGTAACCCTTAACAGGGTATATTCGAGGCCTTTCGTCAGGCGTATGTGACGTTCCATGTTAGCTGGAAGTCACGTGTGTCCGGCGGAGGGGGTGTATTTAACGAATTAAGAGTATTTACTTGAATTTTGAGGGTCTTATGTATGTTACAGTTAGGCAGGGAAGGGAATTAAGGGCAATTGCCTTGTGTTAGTTTGTGTTAGATTTAGAACAGAGTGAGTGACTAGGCTAGTAAACGGAAATTCTTGAGTATTTTATAACTTGTTAGTAAAGATTTATTGAGAATTAATTTTTTTGTCTTTTATTTGTGTCTATCGTATTATTATGGTTTTGTTTTTGATCGTTGAATTGTTTGGAGTGTGAAAGTTTCGTGTGTGTGGCTTTGTTGGTGGCTGCGATTGTTGGCGTCGATTTCTGAGGGGATCGTCGCAGCCTCCAATGGGGCATTGTTGCGTGTGGATTCGGGAGAATTGTAATTGTAAGTGAGTGTTTGGTTGTTGCATGTGTTTAGCATTTGTTGTTGTCGGCTTTGGGCATTCCAGAATCGGCCTCTAAGCGCTGTGGACGTGAGTATGGAGAATCATACTTTTTCGAACACAGTGTGCAGAGGTTCGAGCTGGGGTGAAGGTCGCTCGTTGTTGCAAATTAGAATGTAATTCCTGTACAGTTAGTGCATTTAATTTGTTTGTTAGAATAACTCTGGATTAAATAAGTTTTTAATAGTGCGTTTATTTGCGAGAGCCGGTGGTGTGAACATGGAAAAATGAGAGATGGAAGCATAACGATGTCGGGTGCCGCTAGAATGGGATGCAACGTCTTCAAACGATGTCCAAACGATAGCGAGGAATCAAATGCTCAAACTGTGTGTGAAATGGTAACGTATGAAGCATCTGAATACTGGGTGAGTCATGTCTGTGCTAATTGGTTTGTTCGACGTAGAAAGCCACGGTTGGTGCGAATATTAAGATGGTTCTTCTTTGGCACGACTTCGGCACCCCCAGCTGGAACTCACGTGATGTCAAAGATTTACTCCCTGCCTTCCGTTTGACTTTTGCAAAATTTAAGAATAAAAAAAATTATAGATAAACTTGCCTGATAAGCACTGTAATGGCTTTGTAGTCATTGTATTAAAATATCGTCACCATGGAGCATAAAGTTTAGCGTATTGGTGATTAACTTGTCTGGATATGAAAACATACTTAATTGTACTGAGTGGATAGCCATTGAATTGAAGTATTAAAGGGGGAGCTTCATGCGCGAGCACCAGTATGCGCACCGTGCAGGATAAAATCATGTGTTGCGAGAATAAACACTGTAGTGCTTGTGGAGCTCACCAGTGGCAAGCAAGTTTAAACGCTCGCTGCCATCAAATGGGGTTTTTGTGCCTCTCCCCTAGTCTCAATTAAAAGTGGTGCACTGCATGATCACGTGCAGAAATCATTCTAGATATTTGACTTGGGAGAGGCAAGCATGAGATACAACTACAACTTGTATCGCTGAGTGGGAAATCCCCCCCCCCCCCTTTGTTGAATACGGTTAATCGGTTCATAGGCACACTGTCCCAGTTTAAATTTTGCGGATATACGTCTATTGTATGTGTAGATTTAATTTTATATGTTTTGATGGGGCCCCGATTTAGTTACTGTAAGCGGTTTTGGTTAAACATAACATGATGTACGTTGTTTTTGTGTCGAATGAGAATAAAAGAGAACGTGATTTTGTTGTACCACCTAGCCTCCCGTAGTCTTCATTTGCTGGTCCCGAACCCTTGATCGCCCCACTCTCCAGCGTGTTTTTAACTTTTGTGCACATGTACATTACCTGGAGGGTGGGGTTGTCACAATATATTATTACAACTCCTACACTTATATAATTAAAAAGGTCTTAATTCAATAAATTCTATTTTGGTGGTTTATTAAGAAGAAAAAAAAAGTTTTGAACAAAGACAAGAATATTCACACTTGAGTATCATGCAATGGCATGTGATGAAATCCCGCTATTACAAGTGGAGACGTATCCTACGAAACTTGCTCTTGAATATATTTCCATTCATATCTAGTTGCGTGATATCAAGGAGACAAACTCGAAAATAATACATGTAAAATACATTTCTACATTTATTTGTACACTTTGGGGACAATACAATGATAAGGATGAGGACCACGAGTTTGACTACGGGGGGAGGGGAGAGACAATCTTGCGCATTTCGATCTCTAACGTGGTTTATCTCAAGTTTTTGCACTTTACTTTTAAAGCGTTAACTTTTTTATACACTTATTAAAAGTTCCATGTAATCCTAACTTGAATCGTCCATCTATAAAATCTGTCACAATGTGGTGAAATAAGAAGCAATAGGGCCACACGATAAGTGTCCACAGGAAAAAAAAATTATACTAAGAAAAAAATAACATTCGTTAATGTAATTGATTCTCAATATCACCCATGTAACATGCACAAAATAATGCTAAACATTTACGGAAGAAAAGAAGAAGAAAAAAAACAAACAAACAAACGACGAGTGCTGAAACATAGGACGGATGACAGTGATGGCTACAGAAACAAAGAGCAGCATGGCACGCTCAAAGGCAATGGGGCATTGAATGCAGCTAAATTCTTGCTTTAAAGTTAATAAAAGTACATGGGCATTTCAGTGACCTACATTTATATTTTTAAGGCATAATGCTAACTTCGGAATCTGTATGCGATTAGGGCACGTTAAGGCTTTCTAATTTCTTCTAGGCCTAATCTCTTCCTCACTTTGTGATGCCACGAAAAGACATCATCTGGTGGTACAGTCCTCAATAGTTTTTAAAGTATATTTTTCAACAATTTATGCATTATTTTTGCAGGATAAATTTGCGAATAATGATTGCATTAAGATTTTTAAACATTATATTTTATACAGTTGATCTGTATTATCCCTCAACATTTTATTAATGCTAATTTAAACATGAAAGCTTATTGAGGAATACTTCTTCTCATGGACGAAGCTGTATACGACGAATCACCACACACAAATGCAAAAGGCTCTACTTGTCAGCGCAGAGGATAAAAAAAAAAAGCACAAGGAGTAACGACTACCAACTAAACTGATGCAGTTAGTTAATATTTTAAATGAATGTACTTAGCAGTTTAATTAAAATGTTTAGGCTTCAAATCACTCACGCCACAATGGTAAGCTCCAATGAATACTTAAGCCGCACATTGTTGGGATTTATTGGTTTCAGTTTCTTGCATTTGTGCAGCGCCGAGGGGCAGCGTGGCGGGATCGAGGGGCAGCGTGGCGGGATCGAGGGGCAGCGTGACGGGGCAAGGGGCAGCGTGGCGCTGCGCCACGCTGATTTTGCCTAGCAGCATCACTGGATGAAGAGTGATTAAGACTTGCGGAAATTGTTTCGTTTCATATTTGTTGCATAAAATTTTGAGTATTTTTGATGATTTAGTGCTTTTTTAGAATAGATTATTAGGTTAATTGCCGACAATATGTACATACCGAAAGGCCTAATTAGCGACGAATTTGCTGCACTTTTAATACTTTGATTTAACACAGATCTTAAATAATTTTCCTGCAATTTCTAACATTCTTCTGGTGAAGTAAAAATAATTCATGTGATAAACAAACTTATGTGATAATGTCTTAGAAACATCGAAAAGAAAATAATTTTGGCAGTGAAGAACTTCATTGATTCGAAGCAGTTTTGAGGTCGCCATCTATTTGAGAAGTTATTTTCGTATTAGCTTCTGGCAACGAGAATTTCAAATAAAAAGTGAATTAATGTATTGTATAATGAACTGGACATTATATACGAGGGCATGTTGAAAAGTAATGCCTCTATGGCTGTAACTTTTTTATTTTTTAACCGATTTTCAAAATTCTTTTTGTATTTGATACTTACATTTGTCCTCTATATAATGCACTGTTCACTTTTCGACATAGTCCCCATCCCTTTCCACTCATTGCGCCAACGCGTGACTAGTCGGGTGAACCCGTCGGAGACGAATTCCGGGGTTGTTGTCGACATCAGGACCGAATGGCAGGTTTCACCTCGTCGTCAGAACGCAACTCATGCCCCTTAAGGTGCTCTTTCCTCTTTGGGAAGTGGTGAAAGTCGCAAGGTGCAAAGTCTTTCATTTTTGAACTGCAGTTTTTCATCTTTGAACTGCAGGCGCTGCAACCCCCTCTAATGTGTGGCGATCGTGTGCGGACGGGCGTTATCGTGCGGCAGAAGAGGATCCAAAGCTGCCATTCAATCCTCGTGTCGACGACAACCCCGGAATTCCTTTCCGACGGGTTCACCCAACTAGTCCATGCGTTGGTGTAATGCGTGGAAAGGAATGGGGACTATGTCGAAAAGTGAATAGTGCATTACATAGAGAACAAATGTAAGTATCAGATACAAAAAGAATTTTGAAAATCGGTTAAAAAATAAAAAAGTTGCAGCTATGGAGGCATTAATTTTCCCCCCCACTGACCGCTGTTAATTGCAGCAGGGGTTAACTATTATCCCCTTGTATAATGCGATCCCACAAATTTAGTATTTTTAGGGCAAAATTACTCGCATTATACAAGGGAATTTATGGTTAAGACTTTAAATAACACTGCTCTAACTGCAATTCTTTGGTGACCACAGTTAACAATTTTGCTTCTCCCCTTACCACCATGTTTTTTTTTTTCAACTTTTCACATCTGTTTTGAATGCAGCACTGCTGCCGCCATGCAACACTATCACAAAAAATGAATACACCTTCGTGCACTTCCCTTATAAGGCTTTATATGTAATTTTGATAAAACAGATGGATGCATGTATTCTATTAAATAAAAAGAAAAAAATGTCATATCTTGAATAATATAGGCATTGTGTTAAGTAAATTTGGAACATTAAAGGTGGAAAGTGAAATAACATTTTGAAAAGTAAAGCTTTTCAACAGCCACTGTTTTCATCTTCTGAAATCATCCAAGAATATTTTATAAAGAAAGCCAATACAGTTCAAAAGAATATTTAATACAGTTCTTTAATGCATATATACCTAACAATTTCTAAAAATAAAAATACATGTAACACTAACCATACAGTTCTACTCTACATTCAAAATTAAATAACCTTTTCTTGTTTTGTTTTTTCTTAATAAACCTCTGACTGTACTGTCTTGAGGAACTTTTTGAAGAATCAGACGATAATGAATCGTAAACCATCCAGCTTATGCATTTTTTAAAATATAAAGAGTTTTTTTGTATATTCAAATAATTTTATTTCTTATAAATGGGCAATGAGTCAAAAACTAGGGGTTGCAATCTACAAGAGGATAACATGTTTACAGGTTTTCTTAGCTCTGAAAGTTGGGGTCGCTTTATGAAGGACTAAATAAGATATAGGATGTACAGAGGTCGAGTCAAAAGTATTGGCCGACTTGGGCGGAGGGGTTAGAGTTTGACGAATTCTGGGCGAAGACCATTTACCACAAGGGTATATAGCAGTTTATTAAGAGAAAAGAGTGGGAAGAAACGTCAGTACGAATTTGAATGCCATAGACATTGTGTCAACTGTGTTAGCCAGTGTAAAAATATGGCAGAATAATTGGTGATACGCAGGCTCGTTCGTCACTATTGGAAAAAGGGGACCAGTACGCGAGCAGCAGTTACCGAAATTTGCAGGGTGGAAGGTCAGGATGCAACCAATGAACGGACAGCACAATGGTGGTTCTCCCGCTTTTCGTCTGGAGGCATGGGCCTGGAAGATGCGCCAAGGAGCGGAAGACTCAAAGAAGTGGATGACGCAGCCCTACGGCAACAAATGGAAGCCAATCCAGGCAGCACCATCCGCAGACTAGCGGACATCGGTACATCACAATCTAGTGTGGTTCAACATCTGCACGCCATAGGAAAGGTCAACAGGAGCTGCCGAGTTTCTGCCCCAGGAGCTGACGCCCGCGCAAGCACAACAACGGGTGAAGGTGTGTCGTCAACTGCTGGAAAACCCCCGGGGTTCTGCCACATCTGGCATACAGCCCAGATCTGGCACCTTCCGACTACCATCTCTTCCGGTCCATGGTGCACTTCCTGCGTGGATGGCGCTTCGTCAATGTCAGTGAGGTTGAAGACGCCGTGCGTGACTTATTCGCCCAGAAACTGGAGGAGTGATTTAGCGAGGGCATCCGCCAACTTGCTGATCATTGGTGTGGTTTGGTTGGTTTGTTTGGCGTTAACGTCCTTTTCAACTGCCATGGTCATTTCAGGGCGGCGTTATAGGGGCCGCAAATTTTGCCTCGCAAGGGTTCTTTAACGTGCAGCTGGCAAACGACTACACGGGACCAACGGCTTTACTTCCCTTCCGAAGGAAGTGCGTGATCTCAGGATTTCCCCCCTGAAAAAATCCTCGTCGTCCTTCGCCGGGGTCGAACACATGTCCTAAGGCATCAGAGGCGATCACGCAATCACTGAGCCACCGAGGCCGATGATCGCTGGATGAAGACCATCGAGCATGCTGGACTCTACTTTGAAGATTAGCAATGATTGATCCCTGTCTGGTGCCCATTTAAAAGTTTGCACGGTGATCGGGCACTACTTTTGACTCAACCTCTCTATATTTGAGTGTAAAGTGCATTCGAAATAACATGAAACTGTTACATTGCTACCTCGGTGAAGTTTCCCTTGCTTTCTTTATAGTTGTGCATGTGATAATGGTCATCAATAATGAATTCATGATTTATAAATGATATAGGACGTGAAAAAAATTCACACTGCATCATGTCAAAAAATATCGGAATGGTGGCTTTGCGAAGCTCTGTCTCAGGAACAAGTGTCATCTCGAGGAATTGGCCAACCATATCGGGAACAAATTTGATTTTATGTTGACCTGAAAGAAAATCAAAATCAATTACTTTAGGAGATGATAATAAAAACATACAAAAAAGCAATTCAAAACTGTACAGACACAAACCTAAACTGAACCATAGAGAACGAATCTCAAAACCAGTTTCTCTTCTCATATCTTTATACCTAAACATAAAAAAAAAACCCATTAAATTCAGCTGCAAGACAAATATATTGAAATGCACTAGTTTATTTGATGTTGACTTAAATATTTTACTACTACTTATTTAGCAGAATATATAGGGAGTCTACAAATACATGACTGTATTTTGCTTGCTTATAACTCCAGTTATTATTATTATGATTGCATTGACATTTTACAGACAGATGAGGGGCATCATAAATATCATCATAATCAACAAGAAAGAATGATTGCTTTCGAAAAAGTGTAGTACCACTGGGAAGAGACATCCCTCAAGTGCTGGAGGATACAAAGTGGCATTTGGTGCAGTACCGCTAAACGTCGCCAGAGTATTGAAAGCAATATGGTGCAGCCTGAAAGAAAATTGCAGGTGCGAGCCGTTATAAGGTTCTTGCATTTGAAGGGGAACAATGCCAAACAAATCCACGAGGAATTAGTGGCCATTTGTGGTGACAATGCTCCATCGTACGAGATAGTCGCCATGTGGTGTCAACGTTTCCAGTGTGGAAGACTAATCTCTCTCGAAGTAGATGCCCCTTCATCTGTGATGAACCACAAATTGCGAAGCAAATGGAAACAACGGTCCTCTCAAACTGCCATATCACTGCATGAGAACCCACTTTATGGACGGCATTTCAAAATGATGGCAAGGTCATCTTCAAGATGGAACAGTTCTTCAACAGCCAAAAGGAGGACTTCTATAAACGTGACATCCAGCAAGTCGTCCATCATTGGGAAAAGTGTATGGCCCTGAGAGGTGCACGTGGAGAAGGACTGACACAACAACCGTGCATCATCTGGCCATCTCTTAGTCTTCTATTGATTGTAATGACTTTATGCCTACCCCTCGTATTTTCAAATTCATTACTTTTCAATATGCATCAATAGGTGGCAGCATCAAGCAGCACTGCTGTTAATTATCTTCACGTGAAAAAGAAAATTTTCAATAATATCACAAACATGTTTGATAGGGTTCACGTCTGGCGATCTAGGTGACCAATTTATTCGTTGGAATTGTTCAGAATGCTCCTCAAAGTAATCATGAATGGGCTGGAACATCCTGTCATTGTTATAGTACATGAAGGCCATGAAGGGCTGCAAATGGTCACCAAGCAGCTGGACATAACGATTCTCAGCCAATGGTAAGTTGGAGAACCCAAACCCTGCTGGAGTCACCACCACGTTACGCCAACTTGAATCGGACCATGCTGTTTCCAGTCAACTAAGACTCAATAAATATGTTCATAGGCCCAGGCGGCACAGCCTCTGATGACCTGCTGTGAATAAAGGCACTCTTTTCTGTCTTCTGCTGCCATATGCATTAGTGCCAAACTTTGCTGCACTGACCTCATAGACACATTTCTAGTATACCCTTCATTGAATGTAGCTGTTAACTGACATAGTGACATGTGTCTGTTACAAAGGACCAGTCTATTCAGATGTTGCTGGTCACAAGCATTTAGAGCCACTGCGATGTCCAACTGCGGGGAGGTAATGCTTGAAATGAGGTATCTCTGTACACTCTGGATCAAGGAATGCTGAATGCCACACCATTTCAGAAATGGAATGCCCTATGCTTCTAAGCTCCAATTATCATGCCGCATTTAAACTTAGATAATTTTCGTAGTGTAGCCATAATAATGTTACAAGATGTTTCAGATGGCCACTAATAATCAAATTGACAGCACTGAAACTGCTCTGCCTATTTATACACCTTTTATGCGATGCAAGCAACACTTGAAAATTTGCATATGCCGCTCCAATGACTTTTGGAACTTCAGTGAATAAACATATAATTAATTCAATATTAATTAATTAAAGACTATAACATCTTTTTTTTTTTTTTGATATCTGAGAAGACAAAAACTTAAAATATCTTACAAACAAAGTTGAGTTTGCACTTTGTATCTGCAATGCCTCACACATTTACCAAGACTTATGATAGGCCTAAAATGCAAATTCCACGTGGATTTCGTTTACATTTTTTCCTCGCTAACACAAAAAGCAAATCATATTCAGCACAGTCCAGGGGCTGCACCATTTTCATTTTATGACCTTCTATTGGTAAATATGTGGAAATACTATGCACGGAATATGTACTGTGCAGATAACTTAAGGACCAAGCATTTCCCCACAGCACAATTTATTGATACATGCCTGTTGTTTATTCTTAATAATTATTATTTTATGAATGTTCCTCGTACAGGAATGGTTAAATTCTCTAACGGCCAGTTGCACCAACGTCTGGTTAAAACGTCTGGTTAAAACAGTTAGTTAGAGATTGATTAAGCCCTTTAACCAGGAAACATTGCACCTACCCTAGTTATTGCTTGGTTAGCTAACTGGATGTAATATGAGTAATAATGACTGTGATTGGATCGTTTGCTCCAGCAACTTCTGGTCAACATGGCTGATTACTTTTAATTTGATAATAGTAATTTTCCAAATAGTTGCTAGATAATTAGCTTATCCAAATACAAGGAGATATCAGAAAGTAACGCCATTTATTTTTTTCAACGAAAATTACAAAACATGCAGGTAAACAACTAAGTGCAGCTGAAACGCTACACACCTTTATCTACTTTTCCACATAGTCACCTTTATGATTTAGACATTTATCCCAATGCTGCACCAGTTTCAGATTTGAGTTCCTCGTCAGTCTAAAGCATTTGACCACCTGAAATCTCTTCATGGGACCAAAGAGTGCTAAGTCCGGACTGTAGGCTGGATGGTCCAGAACCTCCACCGAAACGGACCAGTTTTGATTTGATAACATTCGCCATATGCGAGCTTACATTGTCATGAAGAACTCGGACATTGTTTTCCCTTTCTGGTCGCTTATCCCGAATAGCATGTCGCAGTTTAGTCAATGTTTCGCAATATGTAATGGTGGTGTTGATCGTTGATCCACGAGGCAGGCACTCTAACTTTTGAGTTATCTCCATATTCCAAAAATCTGTAAGCATAATCTTCCGAGCTGTAGGAGAAACTTTAAAAATTTTTCGAATCGGACAATATGCTCCACACCATGCTTGCGCTTCTGGGCTCAGTTGGAAATGCAAGACCCAGGACTCATCTCCTATGACAATGCCATTCAGAAATGCATTTTCCTACTCGTTGTACCGCTGCAGATGTTGCAGACTGTACATCATTCTGTTGCCATCTGTTGTGGTATCAGACTTTTTGGAATCCAATACGAACAGACTTTGCTATATCCAAGCTTCTCATGCACCATATCCCATGCAGATCCATAGGATATTTATTTATTTATTTATTTATTTATTTATTTATTTATTTATTTATAAGTTAATATGGTTACATCCGACCTGAGCCATTATGGCTAAGAGCCGATGAGATAGGTATCTGGGCAGATAAACAACAAAAATACAAGTGATAAAAAGTAAATGAAATTGAAATAAGTAAAACGTTTCATACTTCTTTCAAAGTTTTCTCTGATTGCATTGTTAATGTCCTCAATAATGGCTTGCGTTGTCACCGATGCAGGCTGTCCAGAAGTCTGTTTATCAGCAAGGCTAATTCTTCCTTCCCAAAACATTTTACACCATTTGCACATATTGGAATAGTCCAGAGACAGTCGGCATTGCAAACTTTTGCCATTTCCCCATGAATTTCAGCAGGTTTCTTACCTTTTGTGAAAAGAAATCTTATAACAGCTTGCTGTTCTTACACTATAGGCAATGTGATAGTGGCGACCATTTGTAAAAACGACTGATAATATCTAATGTGTGGAAAAATTCTTGTTATCAATGTCTGTGCATGTACTCAGCCTTCATTTTGGCTTTAAGTTTTACACAGGGACTATATTTCCTCTGTTAAAAACTAAATTGGCTTACTTTCTGACATTCCCTCATAGCTTATCCAATTACATTATTCACATAGCTTATCCAAATATACTATTATGTTATCACTATAGCTTTTGCAATTATCTTATCAGTTTCTCTAAAATTATCTTATCCTATCAGGATATTCAATTAGTTTATCCATTTAGCTGTTTGATAATTAAAGTTAGTTTATCCAATTAGCTTATCTAATTAGTTAAAATTATAGTTATGTGATCTATATAGCAAAATGATTTTCATTTCTTAAATTTTTCTTTTTCGTAAAGCCATTTAGTTCGCTAACCATGAAGGTAAACGATTCGTCATCCAGCGGTTCAGTTAAACTGCTACTTAACGTCGGGTAAGTCCTAACTACACTTGGTGCAATGGAAAAAACCTTAACCAGGACTTTAACAAATAAAAAACAACTTCTTCACTAATTGACGTTGGTGCAACCGTTCGTAATAAATACTTAAAACATATTCACCTTGAAATAATTTTATTTCTTTTATTGTGAGAAAAGTTTTCCAACTGCAGTGCTTCTTGGGTGAGGAATGAAATGGCACAGTAGAAAAAATTATTCCAAAGCTAAAGATTTCGATGAAAACATCAAGATGCGAAAACTTTTTTGATTTAGTAAACCAACTGCAATCAATAGATAACCTTAGTACAACTTTAAGATAACCTTACCTGATTTTCAAACGGGCTGGTGAAGTGATCTCGAATTGTCCGAGAAAAATATTTTAAAGCTTTCAATATAACACTAAGATTTTTAAAGAAAGAACCATACCATTATTTAATTTAAAACTTCCACAATAATTTTGGGAGGGGAAAAAATAAACAAAATTTAATTTTTACTTACCTATTTTGGAGCATAAGCATTTGGATCCAATCTTTTGGGTAAACAGTTTTATTTACCAAATCACGAAAAACAAGCAAAATTTCCATGAGAAAATCGAGAAGATCTGACTGATGATGGAAATGCTTTATGTATGCAGTGTAATGGTGTTCATTCATTTGCCTGAGGATTGCGACCATTATAGCCACTAAATTTCCCTAAGCAAAAAGGAAAAAAAAAAAAAAAAATGTTTTCTTAATTTCCTGTCGCTTTTCTACGAAGCTTTTTTTATAACGAAAATCCATAATCTAAAATCAAATGAAAAATAATACAATAGCTGTTCGATAAGTCATGGAAAAAAATGAAAACAATTTTTTAGGATATACATTTTTTATTTTTCAACATGATCTCCTTTGAGATCAACAGGGTGTCTTAACCCTTTAGAGTCAAAATTCTACAGATGGTAGAGGACTATAAGCTGAGTAATTTCAGATAAGGAACCAACTGTCGGAAATGCATATTTCAGGTACCATGAGATCCTGAACAAGTAATACAAGTGAAAAACATTTTTGTAAGCCGCTTTCATTTTCAGAGCAAACAACAATGTTTTATATCCATAAATAGCAGACATCTCATAGCAACAACTTACAACTCAGAGAAAGTGTTCAAAATATTCTCATTCAGTGCATGTTCAATGCTACCACAAGTCTTAATACATGCATTATACAGGGTAATTCAAAAGTCCCCAAACTCCAAGTTTAAAACGCATTTGCTGCAAAACCATAAAAGATATCAGAATATTGCTGCTTGTAGTAGTTGTGTGTCACCTTAGCGAGAGAGCACTACTTGACATGATGCTTGCGCAGACGCGGGTGTGCAGTGGCATTATGTCAGTCATGGTTCTCACGCAAGAACAGAAAGCCACTTTGTTAAAAGTTTATTTTGTGGAAAAATTGTACCAACATTACATAGAGCTTTCAAAGAAAGTTTCCTGATACTGCTATACCAAGAAAAACTACTGCGCATGATCTTGTATATCAGTTTCACGAGACAGGCAGTATGTAACTTAAGCCTAAAAGTGTCCGACGGGCCGTAGTAATGACTACGTTTAGGAGACAAATCAAGTTTCCCTGCAGAGCTCTCTGCGGAAGTCACTTTGGATCGTATTCAGTCTACACATAACAGTTTTATGCTCAAAAACGTTACTGCATGAAGTTGAAGTTCACACCCCATCAGCCACTTTTAGACTTATCATACACCCAGCTTGGCTAGCGAAACCGGTTTACAAGATCATACACCGTTGCTTTCTTTGGTACAGGAGGATCAGGAAACTTCCTTTGAAAGTGCTGAATGCAACATTGGTAAGATTTTTCCCACAAAATAAACTTCTAAGAATGTGAATCCGTTCTTGAGTGAGAACTATTACCAACTCAACGTCACTGTTCGCCCACGCCCGCACAACAATTGTTTCACGTGGTGCTCTCACGTTGCGCAGCGCGTTCCCAAGATCACACAAACTACCACAAGCAGCAATACTCGGATATCTTCTATAGTTTTGCAGCAAATATGTTAAAAACTTGGAGTTCAGGGACTTTTGAATCACCCGGTACAATGGCTAATCAATTATTCCATAATCTTTCAAACTTACTTGGTGTCTGTTGTGCAAGCAGAAAAAAAAAAATTCTACATGTAGCTTTCACCAAATTAAAATCCATGCAAAGCCATTTGACACACTTCTCAAAATTTTCCAAGGAAAAAATTCATAAAGTTTGTTATAATTGACTACACTTTATAAAAGCTCGAATTGATGAACAATGATGTTAGGAACTTCATTACTGGATTTGCACAGTCGGTCGTTTGGTGTTGCCATTTGTTTTTTCGAATTTTTTGATTTTGACTTCCAATTCGGATAGACCATCAAAAAGTAGAATAGGAACGTCTCTAAGACCGACCCTCTATCTCTTTGCTTTCATCAATAAAATTGAATTTAAAAATTTGAAAGTTAAGTAATTTTCAAATTATTTATTACTGTCGACCCTTGATATAAGAATCCCTGATAAAAGGATAATCCACTTAAAAGGATAAAGAGTGCTCAGTCCCGTTATTTGGTAGTTGATTTCAATGCATTTTAACTCTGCTTAAAAGGATACGGGATAAAAAAATAATCCATCTATATGGATTTTTTTCTATGCAAAAATTTGTGTTGAACTACGCTTAAACGGATAAAGTAACTCTAAATGCACTGTGATGTCATTGGCAGACACATTCACTCTACTGTTTCTGGTGACTGGCAGACACCTTCTGTGTAATATGTAAACTCCATGTATAACAGCCACTTTATCATCTCCCTATGAGCCAATGGTCAGTGATAGCACTGCATCCACTGTATAAACTCAGTAAGGGGTCATTTGGAATTCTATCTATTACTAGTGGTCTGCTTCTAGACTAGACAGTCGTCAATCAAAATCACCTCCTACCAAGAGGGGGGTATTTTTTTTCTTTCATATTATAAATGATCTTCATGGGTACATCATGCTTCTTAACTACTTCAGTGGAATTCCTCTTGGCAGTGAGGAAGGGTGAGATTATGGAAGCTTAGCTTCAAGTGACACTCGAATACCTTTTCACTACACTGATCGATTGTCAACTGTCGTTTGGGATTCAGTGCAATTCACTGTTCGATTTGATTGTCATTTGGATCATCATTGTTTTTAATTTTTAAACACTAATAGCATTTAGGTAGCTTTTGTGTGGCATGTTCTCTGGAAAACTTAAAACCTTATCTCTATCTGATCGTGTTGAAGTTCTTAAATTTTTGGATTATAATGAAACTCAATTATGTACTGTAAAAGTAAATACTGAATATGTATAGACACTGTTCAAATCAATTTGTGTTGAGTACTGTATTTTTTTAAATGAAAATCCGAACTCCGGATAAAAAGGATACTTTGCTCCAGTCCCGAGGATATCCTTATAATGAGGTTCGACTGTATTTAGAAAATTCCTCAAGTTTCAAATTTTAAATTCAATTTTATTGATGAAGGCAAAGAGATGGAGGGTTGGTCTTGGAGACATTCCTATTCTGCTTTTTAATGCTCGGAAAAAAAATGGCAACAGAACAAGAATAATTATACACCGCATACTTGGTTGTAATATCATTTTTTGTTAACATCATTCTGGCAATGCGGTAACACGCATATTCAACTTTTTTTTTTTCTTTAATAATTTTTGGATTAATTGTATTGCTGGAGACCTCGTTTTAACATCAAAAGTACACATTTCAGTTTATTGTATAATAAAGGATATTATAAAACATTATTTATATTTCTCTAAAGGCTTTTGTAACAATTTTAACATTTAGAATAAGACATTGTACTGTTGATTTTTTTAAATAAATCATTCATGTTTTAAATGATTGTGTTTTTAATCATTATTAGTAACTAATCCTTTTCACTGTTTACATCATCCAAAGTTTTTCACTAACTATTATCATGCACTTGAAGTTTCACTTTGGTAGGGTGTCCTGTGACGCACAAGTTTGTTTTTTGTTTTTTTAAATGCTCATTTATCACTGTGGATCATTAATTAAAATAATTCGTATGTGCATTTTATAATAAAAAAAATGATGGTAGCAAATTGGAAAATCAGAAATATATTTAATAAATGAATTACACATTCCCATACATGTTAAAAAAAATTTACGAAAAGAAAAAAAAAATTATCGAAGACGGATTTGAACCCATAACTACAAAACAGAATTCTAGCAATCTGCCGCTAGACCATCTGAACGCGATAAAAATCTGTGCTACAATTCGTGCTTTTATAAAGTGCAGTCAATTATAACAAACTTTATGAATTTTTTTTTCTCAGAAAATTTTGCAAAGTGCATCGGATTTGGTCTTTAATTTGGTGAAAACTACATGTAGAATTTTTTTTTTATCAAAATTGGCGAGTCCGACTATTTGGAGTCTCCTTGTCAGTTTACACTCCTCAGTGTTCGTATGCTTTGCTTCATTTAAATTCCAGACTTTTTCTAGGCCTTTCCAGAAATATTTTATTCATTTTCCAAGCCAAAAATTATCGCAGTCAAAATACGACAACTATTTCGTGCAAATTGCAAAATGCATTTTGCAGTCAAAATACCTGGGACAGCAGTAAATAATTTCTCTTTACTGCTGAAATTCTAATTTTTTTTATAAATATGCAAATCAACATTGTGAATATTATGTATTTAACCGTGAAAAAAATGGTCTTTTTGCAAATTATTTAAAGGTCAAGTGACATGAATTTTGACTTATTGATTTTAGGGTGTCAAATTAAAGAAGACAACGAAAAAAAAATGTGTTTAGTAATTAATAACCATTTCCTTAATTTATTATTTTATTTTAATAACTTTAGGATGACTTTTGCAAGGAAGCGCAGTAACATTTTACTTCGGTAATCTCCATAAATTTTCCGGGACTGACGTCAAAAATACTTTGGGGTGATCGGTATAACATAAATGTGTGTAAAATTGGAAGTCAATATCTCGTTTCCCTCATCACTTTCAAGCAAACAATTGAAATAATTTAAGTAAACTGAGGCCTCAAATATACCATATTTACCTGAATCTAAGACGAGGTTTTTTTCCAAATTTAGAGGGCAAAAAATGGGAGGTCGTCTTAGAAATGGATATTTACCCCTGCAGGAGTCCATTGCTATTTTCGATCTTTATAGGCAGTAGTACAACTATGCCGTTTTCATCAAACATTACATTTCATCCTCTAATAAATAATTAACTTCATTTTGGGTGGGGAGAGAAGCTTTACAAATAAAATAGTTGAGTTTGAAACTCTACTTCAGATCAAATATCGGATTGAACTTTGAATACATGTATCAGATCCCATGTAGCCGATTCAAAGATTTTTCTCGCTAAAGCAAAGCCAAAATCCGTTGAAACTGACTGATTCAATTGTACTAATGAATTTTTTTAGCAGACTTTTGGCATAATTTTGATAAAAAATCAGAAAAAATTTAGCGGGAAATCTGCGAAGTTGGCAATACTGATTTAAGTCGCCATTACTATCCCATTAGTCTTAGCGTTCGGTCATTAGAGGAAAACGAGACCGAGGGAGTTATCCAATGAAATTGCTTGTTTTCCACGTGCTTCGTAAGAATAACAGATTGCACAACAACTTAAAAACATAGGGTGTGTCTAAAAAGTCCGACCGGTCACGACCGGTCTAAGCCCGTCACAAAGCTCATTTTAGAGCCACCAGTGACTGACTCAAAATTTTGACTATGTTCGATCAACACGGGAACGATGCAGGCATACGTAGCTGGCTTTATTCATTTTAATTTTCGCCTGATTCGGACGACCCTTGATTCATAACGCAACCGGTCGCGCTAATTACGACTGGTAATTCAAAGCCGATTGCGATTAGCGCGACCGGTCGCATTATGAATCGAGGGTCATCCGAATCGGGAGAAAATTTAAAATGCAGGTATGCCTGCATCGTTCCCGCGTCGATCGGACATAGTCAAAATTTCGAGTCAGTCACTGGTGGCTCCAAAATGAGCGTTGTGACGGGCTCAACAGTGACTGAACTGTTGGCTCCAAAATTTCGCGACCGGTCGGACATTTTAGACACACTCTTAAAGAATTTCAATACTGTGGGAGTACATATAGTTCAGTTTTTGACTTAAATTTTTTTTTTTTTCTTGAAATACTTGCAAATTTTGAGGGGTCGTCTTATATTCAGGTCGTCTTAGATTCAGGTAAATACAGTATTATCCATCAATTTATTCTAAATTTGAAAATATAATTTGAAATTTTAAATATTGAAAAAAAAAATAATCTATCGTGTATTTATAATGCAACAGCAGCAAAGGCGCGTTCAGTTCTCAAATGCATCAGTTTATTTCTTAAGATTAATTTGTAGGAATTAATGCATTAAAAAAGAAATACCTTATTTAAACTGAATTTGCGAAAGCGGCAAATTTTTTAAATTGGAATCTTTCCCAATCGTCGGCAAAAATGTGTGTATTTTTCCTCACATAAAATTGCCTTAGATGCAGCAAGCAAGAAGACAAAAATACGGTGTTCAAACTATCTACACATTCCACTTAATAATTTAAATCACAGTTTTAACTTCATTACTTATGAACAGAATAATAAACCATTTATCGAAAATAATAATAATAAATCTAGTAGGCCCCACACAAAATAAAAGTTGAAGAAAAATAATTATGGGAGGGGGGGAAGGGTGGCTGGAGGAGGCAAGGGAAATTGTTTGACGTCGAATATCTTTACATAAAATCACTAAAATTTTGCTTGTAAAAAAATGAAAACTGCTTGCTAAAACAGTGAAAACCTGTAATCGACAAAGAGGAAAAAGGAGGTATAAAATTGATAAAAATTAATATCAAAACTGTAAATGTTTTACCGGAGTTTCGTCAGAGCCCATTTCTGCGATCGGCGGATTTCTTGCTAGCTGCCATCAACTCTTACGCACACATGAAGCCCATTATTGTTTACAGTGTATTTTGTTTTATTCACATACAAAACTTCTGTATGATAAGTGATAAGATTGTTTATATACAGGGTGATTACAAAAGAACTTTACACTTTTAAAAATTTATTACATCAAAGCTATTTAGAATATAGACACACCACATATGGATTCTTAAAGAAAAACTCTTGAAGTTTATTGTGAAAAACTCAATATGCCCCCCTGTAGTCGAATTCGTCCCAAACCCACATTAACATTTCTCCATTATTCCCACGTATCGCTACCGTAATGCGTTCTTTCAGCTCGTCTAGGTCACGGGGAAGGGGTAGGGTGAAGACCTTGTCCTTTACACACACCCATAAAAAGAAATCACAAGGTGTGAGGTCGGGGCTCCGCGGTGGCCACTTTGCAAGTTCCAGGTTATTGTTTGCTCGACCAATCCACCACTCTGGGAGAGTGGCATCAAGAAATTCCCGCACCTCTGTTTTCCAGTGTGGAGGTGCCCCATCCTGCTGAAAGATAAAGTCGTCACTGTCTTCATGCAATTGTGGCATTAACCAATTAACCAGCATGTCCAGATACGTGTCCCCTCGTAACGCTTCCTTTTCACCGTTTGCTGCCATTTTTGTCTCGCATCACGTGCCGCGTGGTATCATCCTCAAGTTACGTAATGCTACGGGTAACAATAATCCGTGTGTGGTGTGTCTATATTCTGAATAGCTTTGATGTAATAAATTTTTAAAAGTGTGAAATTCTTTTGTAATCACCCTGTACTTTATTTTTCTTTACTTGATATTAGTTTGGGTAAGAGTGTTTTAGCAGTGTACAATCAACCTAAGTGAAGGCCTTTTTAAGCGCGCTTCATTTAATCAACTGAATATCATAATTAAAAATATAGAATTTATTGACTGCAAATTCCATTTTTATGCGAACTTCTGCAAATGTTGTGATCAGTATTTTCAAATTTAGGAAAAAGTTTGGCAAAATTCTATTCCTTTGACTTCGAAGCTATTCTTAGATATACTGCATTTTCAAATTGCAGCACATAAAAACCGTCTATCCGTTGTCAAATGGTATGGTTCTATCTGTTTGGAATTATTCTTTAAAAGAGATGCTCATTCCCGATATCGTTACAATCAATTCAAACAGAATGAAGAAAAATGATACATAAATTATTCAGCTCCTCTTCATAAACCCCTGGCTCAGCTGACTTCTCTATCTAGATTATCCTTCATGTATTTCGCTCTCATTGAGCAGAATTTTGAAAAGAAGACAATAAAAAATTCTTTCGTATGTTGTTTTTGATCAAATAATAAAAATTCATATTCTTAAAGGGTTTAAGTTGTAATTTTAATTGTTATTTTTATCAGATTACACACTTACATCCTCATCCATTCATGCTAATACTATGCATGGTAGGCATCGTGCTAAGTATTCATGACGTTGAGGCTACATGCAGCGCCAACTATCGGCCGCCATAGCTGATATTCAGCAATCTTTGGAAATTGACATTAAAAATCCAATTTTCGCATATTTAACCATTAATTTTAGGGAAACGAATTGTTGCATAAAATATATTAAGACAAACTGCATCTAATGACACCATAAAATCAACAAGTGAAAATTCCGTGTCACTTGACCTTTAATACAAATCTCACACACTTACTGAAGCAACCATGGCTCAGGGAAGACCTGTGAGCATTACAGAGAGGGGAAAAAATTAAAAAAAAAAAAAACATGCAGAAGGCAAGTCAATGTGAGTGATTGCTACAGAATTACCAGTATCGAAGACATCTCTTGCAAGGATTATCAACAAGGCAGGCAATATTAGAATCAGAAAAGTAACTGAGCATCCTCAAATTACGACCAAAAGAGAAAAATGCTATACTGAAGAGGATTAATGATAGAAATGACAGAAATCTTTACCTGAGATAGCACAAGCATGGTCTAATGTGACAGAATAAAGTATCAACTCCAACAACCCAGCACCGTGTTCACAAGCTTGGTTACTTGTTCTACAAGGCTAAGGCTAAACCTTGCCAAAAGAAGGCAAGACATACATTGTATGTGGGCAAAGCATTATCAGCATTGGTCCATGTCAGAGTGGAGAAAGTCATATTCTCTGATGAAGCAAGGTTTGAGCTGGCTGTTGGAGACCAAATCAACAAAGTGATCTGAAAAAAAAAAGGATGAAGCCCTTCATTCAAGCTACATCCTTGAGAGTCTGGGGGTGCATGGCAGCCAAAATTGGACAGTTGAATTTCAACTTATGGCATGCTCAATTCAGCTAAATACCAAAATTTGTTGGAGCAGTGCAAGGTCCCTTCAGTCAATGCAATGTCATTGCCATCAGATTTCATATTTCAGCAGGATGACACATCTTGCCATACGGCAAAAGCCACAATGAACTGGTTTGCCTTGCAAAACATTTCTGTAACAGAGTACCCCTCCAATAGTCCCGATTTAAACCCTAGTGAGAATCTTTGTAGGGGCTCCGTAAACATCGTCCACAAACAGGACTTGAAGACATCCCTGCAAGATCTGTGGGGCAACTTTGAACAACAGAAATATTCAGATCTCGTTTTGTCATTACCATGTTGTTGTAAATCGGTAATTAAGGCCAAAGGTTTTTTGAATGTGTGCAGACGCTACATGTTATTATATGAATACACCCCACATATTTTGATTTTTGATCATAAGACTGTCTCGGGATTTTTGATTTATTATACCTTTGATGTTTATTTTTCTAATTTTTAGTAAATACCATGGAAAAACTATTTTTGTTGAAGAACGAAATAAAGTCTGTGGATCACATGGAAATAAAGATTGCCATTATATTTTTTGTGTTTGCTATATTAAAACTGTTCTAACAAGAATTTCTTAATTTCTTGCTGTCCATATTTTTTGAATTTGGGTTGTAGTAGTTCAAGCGAGTCAAATCTGGAGGGGGGGTGAAATGACTTATAATAATAGGTAATATCTTTTAATTTATAAAACTAAATCATTCTATTTGCATGTGTACAATTGGCCTATCTATTTTATTCATGCGAGTGTCGAGGTGGGGACTTGCTCCAGCATGACTTGATCTAATACGATCACTGCAATCGTTACTCCCTAAAATCACATATACAAAAAGTCCTCATATTAGGCAATCAATATACAGATATTAATAGGAAAGGAAAGCCTGATTCAGTGACTATCATGACAACTAGGAAACCCATCTACAACATTACACATGCGCAGAATAGTTGAGAAAATGGTGATGCTCAGTTGAAACATCATGTTATGATTGAATTCCTCAGCATAGAGGGTTGTGCACCCATAGATATTCATCGAAGGATGAGGGTTGATTAAGGCAATGCATATGTGGATGAGAGTATGATCAGATGATGGGCAAAGAGTGTGAAAGACAGCAACTCGGACAGAACAAGCCTGCATGACCAGCTCCACAATGGATGACCCGTAACATCTGAAGGATCACCTTTAGACAGCGATGAAGAGGTGAAAGCAGCAGTGCACCGCTGGTCCTGGCAGCAGATGCCAATTTCTTTGCTGACTGAACAAAAAAATACTTGTCCAACTTTGGCGTGGACAGAGATGGTGACCACGTTAAAAAAAAAAAAAAAAAAAAAAAAAAAAAAAAAAAGATACGGAATTCTAGAGGACATCAGATGCAGAGCTCAGATCAGTACCTCGCAAATTGCTTAAAGTGAAGCTTTAGTCAAAAAAATTTTTTGGATATTTTATACATCTAAGTCTAAAAATAAAAACACTAGTCTGCATGAAAAAAATTCAATAACTACCTTTATTTATTAATAAGCAGCATTTTTAGACGAAAAATTATAGCCCATGGAGGCTGCCATCTTTCCCCGAATGCGCAAAGGAACACGGGAATTATGTGACGTCAGGTATGACCTGCGCAAAACAAGGCCTACTATAGATGAGAACGTGCAGCTGCAACAGGTGATCCAGCTTTAAGAAATAACGTGGTTTACTGCATTGCTTATGGCTGTAATAATAAGTCTATGAGAAACAAAACTTGCAGCTAAAAAATCAACAAGTATCGAAGCAATGGTTGCATAATATTAACAGGGAAAATTGTCCAGTAAATGAAATAGTCAGGATGTGTTCGGATCATTTTACTGAATCTTGTAATGAGAAAGATTTCAAGAAAGAATTGTTAAGGGCCGTAAGAAGCGAAGAAGGCCGCCGTCCTCGTTTCCTGAAGCTGGACGCGATACCGACGTTTTCGTTCATCGGCAACCTGAACAAACACCAAGGAGAATACTTATCCAAACAGCTCCAGAAATACAAAGACCAACTTGAAATAAATTTAAAATTCAAAATGAAATGTCAGTATTTCTTATATACATTAGGTAAAAGGAACGAGGTTAAAATACATCGCCGAACTTGATCACATTAGGCTTAACACGCGAATGATAAAATAGATTACTGCTAACCTTTACCCAGTTGGCGATATTAATTAATTTTTACAAAAACAGAGAAAAAAAACTGTAAGTAATTCTTAATAATTATAATCCATTGAAAGTTGAATATGGTTACTGTAAATCTAAAGGCGGCATAAAAACTAACATGTAAACAGTTTCAGTGGTTTGGCTTCCACTTCTCCCTCCCGCTGCCTCTGCTCAACCTCGTTAAGCTGGATCGCCTGTTACAGCTGCGCGTTCTCATCTATAGTAGGCCTTGTTTTGCGTAGGTCATACCTGACGTCACATAATTCCTGTGTTCCTTTGCGAATTCAGGGAAAGATGGCAGCCTCCATGGGCTATAATTTTTTTGTCTAAAAATGCTGTTTATTAATAAATAAAGGTAGATATTAAATTTTCTCCACGTGGACTAGTGTTTTTAGACTTAGATGTATAAAATATGAAAAAAAAATTTTTGACTAAAGGTTCACTTTAAAATTTTCAAAAGGCCTTCGTACGTTTCAAATACATCAAACCACTAATTATCTGCAGTAATTGTGGTCCAAAAAACGTGATCTACATAAAATCAGATGCATATAATCCCACTCACAAAATTTAAAAAGAACTTCAGGCTATACAGAGGTTTCTGAATGGTCCGTTGCTTAGGATATGTTCCAGGGACCAAAACAAGCAGAAAATGTCATATGAACATGGGCTTGAAAACACTTCTTTCTAAGGCTATAATGGATCGAAATTAACATTAAAGCTTTGCAAGATACATACAATGGAAATGTTTGTTTTTGGAGTTACGACGCTTTGAAATTTTCCAATAACAATGAACTTACCACATCAATTAGTCTTGCTTCAAAATGAAACAAAACAGCAAATGCAACACTCAAATGTGGCAGGAAACTCAAGGCTATCAAATTGCAAACCATCAATCGCTCAAATGTTAATTAGCACTTATCAACAATTGGGCAACTGAGGCTGGTAAAATCTGGTGCTCCAAGAAAATTTCGAATCTGATGTTGAAGAGAGAACAAATTCCTTCAGATGGTCCTTTGAATTGTGGTAACTTTTCTTCTACTATAGGACACCCTCAAACCGTTATAACTCTAGAAAGAAGCATTTTGGACCCCGTATTCATATGACATTTTATGCTCCCTGGAATATATCCTGAAAATTTGTACATACTAATCAGAAACGACCTGTATAGTTTATAAAAATTTATTCCAACACTACAATACATGTAGTTTCACATTGAGGTATTAAAAAAAAATAATCAAAATATTTATGATTTAATAATCAATAATTAAAAAACAATAATAGTTACCACTAAAGGTGAAGTTCTGTCCATTTCAATTACAGTCTGAATAACAGTTCGGAGAAGTACCAACATGATATTTTTGATATCATCCATAGTATTTCCCTTGATTTCATTAAGGAAGAAAAAATAATAAATATTAAAGCAATATTTAGATAAGCTTAAATTTAAATTAAAACCACCCAATATTTAATTAATACTCACCACGTCATCACGACATAAAACTTCTAGAATGTCACTAATAATCTTGACACAGAGATCCGTTTCTTCTTTATTCTTTAAAAGCATTTCAACATGCTTATTAAATACTGGGAGCATTATGTCTCTACACTCTTTAGAAAGGTTAAAAAGAGCGTACTTTACTTATTTACACTTTATGATTACTAAATTATTACAGTGCAGCATGCTATAATTATGTATAATCAATAGGTAATGTGCTACTTTAGCAAGTAGTTTTCATTGATTCCCTTTAATTTTAGGTTTAAGAATAAATAAATAAAAGATTTCTATACCAAATATGCTACTCCTGAAAAGAATGCAAGCCACATGGATTTAGAAAAATGTTCTGAAAAAATGTTCTAGAAAAACATGCCCAGTGGATAAATATACAGGGGATTTAGTAAGTACAGGACCACCATATTAGATGAAACATTCATATACTGTCAAATTCATTTAACTATACTTCTTCATAAATATAAGTGGATATAATAAATTTATGACTGATAAAGAAAAAACTCCATGGGGACCGTGCATAGAATTTATTAAAAAAAAAAAAAGAAGTCAATGCAAAAGTCCTATACAAAGGACTATCAAAAAGTTCCTGGAATTGTAGTCTGGCTGGTGACTGGATACAGTATGCACATCGCGGCCTTAATCCCCTTCAAAGTACTTTCCTTGGGCACACACACATTTGCTCCAATGAGACTGCCACTTCTGGAAAGCCCGTGCGAACTCTTCCTTTGGAATGGACTTGAGACCGGCTGTCGCACTTGCTTCGATCTCTTCTTTTGATACAACCTGGTCCATGAACTATGGATCTGCAGATGCTCGTTCAAACAGATCACCAGCAATTGACATCCGACATTCCATCTGATCAGCGTTCAACTGATATGGAACGAGCTTCGTGCAGACATTGCATCCCCAGTTCCTCAACCAAGATCGCCTGAGCGGACCCGAAAGAAATGTTCATTTCTGAAGCCACTTCCTTGAAGGTTAACCTCTAATCAGTATGCACCAACTCCAGCACTTTTGCGACATTTCCAGGTTGCCTGGAGGTTGTTGGTCTTCCCAACCGCAGCTCATCTTCGAGACTGCCCTGGTCTGCCTTAAACCAGTTGAACCAATCAAACACAGCTGATTTCTTAAGAGCACTATCCCCGTACGCCTGTTTCAGTGCTTGCAGTGTCTCCGTAGCAGTTTTTCCAAGCTTGAACATGAACTTGATGTTTGCTCTCTGCTCAATCTGTGACGTCACGCCAGCGTGTGTTACACCTTTTAACAAGCACACGCTACAGCTCCTGAATGACATGTCCAAACATGATGCAACCATACGTGCACACGCTTGGGATGTAGAGGATGCTGATTACAGAGCGGCGTTTTCCAGACTTATGGCGCTCACCGGCCAGACTACAATTCCAGGAACTTTTTGATAGTCCCTTGTATTACATATTTTGCATTGGGTTCACACACTGTTAGGGAAATCATATCGCTTTCTACTGCTTGATGAAACTAAATTGTTTTTAACAAATTGTGAGTTCTATCAATACTAATATTGTTTCTATCACTTTTGCGACATTTCCAGGTTGCCTGGAGGTTGTTGGTCTTCCCAACCGCAGCTCATCTTCGAGACTGCCCTGGTCTGCCTTAAATCATTGTAGAGACTTTACAATACAATAAAGGGAGAACAGAGTTTCCAACTAGTTTCGCCATTTATTACCGGCTTTATCAAAGATACACACTGGAGGACTCATGCCCTTATATACAGAATTATGGTATAATGGATTAATGTGATTGGATAAAATTGAACCCTCCTGCCCATACCAATACCAACATCTATTCCAGTTCCGGTGTATATCTTCTGGGACTGTGGAGTTTGTGACAAATTTTACAAAGGACTTTCACCCCGTAACTTCACTGTTCACTTTAAAGAATATATGACGTCATTCCAGAAGAAAGATGACAAGTCCCATTATGACATCATTCCAGAAGAAAGAGGACAAGTCCCATGATGAATAAATTCTTCGTGGAAATAGTGGAATCCAACGTCTCCTCTTTTGCAAGTCCCATTATGCAAACCACTTCACCATCACTATGGACACTCACACAGGAAATGAGAAGAAGTGATGTCTATTCTCCATTTATGTAAGGACACTTTTAAGACTGCAACTCTGGAATCCATGAGAATTTGTCTCCTGACCTCTTCCCTAATTGTCAAATGGATTTTGAGATTTTTTCCATTCTTAATTCCATCTCAGATTTATTGTAATTCTCTAATTGTTTTTTCTTTTTCTTTTTATGGGTCAACCTTCCTTTATACATTTATGTCTATCAACTTTTGTATTCTATTTTAGTCTGTTATTTATTATCCAATCGTTATTTTTCTGCTTTCATCCAGTTAGTGTATTTCCATCTTTTATAGTGTACCCAATCTCTTCTTTTCATTCACTATATTCTTATCCAATCAACGTACACCTATGCTGTTTATTTTGCTTCTACCTTTAACCAGTCATTGTATCCAGACTTTATTACTCATTGCCTTTGTCATGTCATTCGTTGTATTTTATTCAATCACATTACTCCATTGTACCATATTTCTGTATATAAGGATGCGAGTCCTCATGTGTGTATCCTTGATAAAACTACGAATAAACAGAGAAACTTGTCGGAAACTCTGTTCTCCCTTTATTGTATCGTAAATTCTCTACCAATTGCATTAAATGATTTTTACCATCTAAACGTATATCATCACATCTTCTAGCTGAAATAATACAACATTTTGAAGTTGAAGGACGTCCAGATTCAGAAGGCATGTGTATGGCGGTTTGCAATATGTTGTGAATATCAAATGACTTTTGTCAGACTGATCTATTTTGTTGTCTTCAATAAGTGTATATAATTGCAAATTTCTTCTCATAGTATTTACTCCTAATTCATTTCTGAGATCAGGAATGATTCTGAACGTTTGCTTGGAACTAAATTATAACCGGATAAATACTCTATAGCAGAAAGTGCATATAATTCTTCTCGACTGATTCTGAATCTTTACCTTCCTTCTACATGTATATACTGATGTTTCATCTATAATTAGAATTATAATAGCCTGACCAAAACAATTTTGTAATATTTGGGTGGGGATTACATTTGCATAAATGGAATAATCAGATTCTGGCAAACGATTCTTTTTTTTTTTTACAAGAATAAGTTTTTCTTTTCTGGTTCTTTTTTTTGATATTTTCCTGTTTCATTTTATTTGACATCAATAACTGTCAAATTCTGTATTGAATTTTCAATTGCCAATACTGTTTCTGCTTCAGTTTGCAATTGCCAACCATTCAAATTATTTCATCCACCCTCATCTACATTTGAAGAATCTTCATCAAAATTTTTATAACTTCAGGTGGTTCAACAGAAAGTTTTCAATTGCTAAATCATTATCTGCTTCCATTATATCAACAGAGCCTTGCAAAGTCAAATCTCTATATAAATCTCTATACTTCAGATATCATATTTGCCTAGTATAATCATATGAACGCACTAATTTTGTTATAGCATATTGTCGTCAAATTTTTAAATTTTTCACTTCTTTACAGCTTCATCAATAAAACAATATAATTTTAAAATGTACTAGAAGAGGTACCTGGCATTGCCTGGGATAATTACACTTGTAGGTAAACAGAACAATCTCAAAAAATTAAATTATAACTCCCAATTGGTTAAGTAATAACTCAACCAATACAACACAGAGCAAAGGGACTATCCATTCTACGAAAAATATGAAAAACAGGAATTCTAGGTGATATACCAAGACCAGATACTTTAGACTCAAGTTTTTCTTGCTCTTGACGTAGAAGCTCTTGCTCTATTCGAAACTCCCGTTGCTCAGATGTTTCAAATGCCCATATAGCTTTTTCTGTTTTAGTTGCAGAGTTTCTCTGACCAATACTCGTTCTTTCTCTTTCTTTTCCAGGCACATAAATTTTTGCCAGTCGTCTGGACGTTTGATAGGGAGCTCAAGGGAGACACGTGTGACTCCTTTGCCTCATCAATAGACACTGCCTTATTAATGTTCTGTCATTGCATCATCATTTTATGCTCATTATTAATAATTCTTGGAAACGAACGTCCAATCATCGCATTATCAACATCTCAGTTTCCAAAATATACACATTCCCACAGAATATAGTCAAAATGTATTTTTATGAAATGTTTGGATCTGATGTGCTACCAAATAAGCTAGGTGATAACCCCGGGCGTGGCTCACAATGGATGGACCACTTGATGTTGTTGCAATTCCCACTCTCGATGTCTTGAAGCAAAACTTGACCATTCATCTCTTTGTGTAGTCTAATGGTTGCTGATTCTTCTATTGACATGCACGGTACTAAATTTGCTAAATGGTAAATTTGCTCACTACAGCACGGTACTAAAGAGCCGCTTCCTCTGTCGTCTTTCCACTCTTTCTCAATAGTCTGCTAACTCTGCATTATCTCCAGTTACTGATCATTTCTAAAGATTTTCAAGAAATTGTTAAGTACTAAGAACTCTCATTTCTAAGAAAAGCCTGAATAACAGGAATTCTATGCATTGTTACAAATTGAACCATATCTATATTGCATAGAATTTGTCTTTCATTGTTGGTCATGAGATATACAGGGTGTATCAGGTTCGATGGTCATAAAGTACCTAGTGTTGTTCTCCGCAAAATTCTAAGCATAATTTTCCTTATCCATTTTTCAAAATTCTCAAAAAAAAGTTTGGCTATTATGACGTAATTCTAAGTCTTCTGACGTAATTATCCATGCCGTAATGACATAATTTTTTCCTGGCTCCTGTCATAATAGCCAGGAGCCACTTTGGATAGCCTTCTGACGTCATAATAGGCTATGAGAATAGTCATAATAGCCAAACTTTGGATAACGATTTTAAGCATTTTTTTGACAATTTTGAAAAATGAATAAGGAAAATTATGCTCAGATTTTTGCGGAGAACAACGCTAGGTACTTTATGGCCATCGAACCTAATACACTCTGTATATTGTTGATCCCTGCATAGTGTTGGTGCATTGCGTGTTGATACCATTGTTGATACCTATTGTTGCACAAACTTTTACTTGCATTGTTGGCCATGAGATATATATTGTTGGTCCGAGCAAAGTGTGAATTGCGTGTTGATACCTATTGTTGCACAAGCT
Source organism: Rhysida immarginata (assembly GCA_023313115.1). Taxonomy (NCBI): domain Eukaryota; kingdom Metazoa; phylum Arthropoda; class Chilopoda; order Scolopendromorpha; family Scolopendridae; genus Rhysida; species Rhysida immarginata. The sequence goes on from JAHWFO010066382.1 coordinate 423,374, forward strand.
TTTCCTTGCATTGTTGGTCATGAGATATTTCTCATTAATATACCTTGCCACAACCATGAATATCGATTTATTTTTTTTTATCAATAATTATAATTTTTTCGAAATTTGAGGTAGACAGTGACCTTTCTCATGGCTGGAAGGTCAAATATGCAAAATTTCATCAAGATCGGAATAAAACTGTAGATTTGTATAGGAAACAAACACACCTACAAACCCACAAACATCCTTCTTTATATATATAGATAGATACTATAATTTTCAAATCAAAAATTTGATAAGACACAAGTCTATTTGCTTCAGAACATTTTTTCCATGGTCCACAAAACACTGAAACTCTTGACAAAACTCGAGAAATGGTTCTCAAAACAAAAACACAGTGCTTATATAAACAACCAATCCTAAAAGGGCATACTTTTAAAGAATACTATGACATGGCCGAGTTCGTTTATCTAAACGTAGCGTTTGATCATAAGAGCACTCACGGCACTAAAGGGTTAACTTGGATTGTTGTTAAAACAACGATAAATTTTATGTGGATAGTTTTTATTCACCATTAAGTTTATCATTGGATTGTTGTGTTTTTTTATTTGTAAAATTTTCATTGAATAATTTGCCTTTAATTTCTTTAGGTTATTTATTGTTATGTAATTTAATTCTTAATCTTCTTAATATTTCAGAAATATATTCTGGAGATGATGGTGATTTTATTCTCCCATGCCCCCTTTGAAAACAATTTTTGATTGGTTTTCCTCAACTTGGTATCATGGTCCCCCTGCTATCCACATACTTCATGCTGTTGTATCAGATCCAGGGGAAAGTTTTTTCGTTTCTTCACCCTTACTTTTTGAATGGTTACAATCCTCTAGTAGGATGATTTGAATAATGCAAATTTTTTATACATTAAAGAGAAATGATTGGTCATTCTTTTGCACTTACTTGTCTAAGTGAAAACTTTCAATTTTATTTTGAAGAAACGTCTGAAATGGCACCTACATCACCAATAATTCGAGTCTGCCTGTTATACGAATTTAAACTTGGCCATAAAGCAGCTGAGGCTGCTCGTAACATTTGTACAGCATTTGGTGACGATTCTGTCGCCAACCCGACAACACAGAATTATTTCAAAAAATTTAGAACGGGTGATGAGCGTCTTGAAGATGAACCATAAATGGGTTTTATATGATAAAATGAAAAAATTCATTTATGCATCAACCTGAGCGCCAATTGTAATATTTGCAAAAACGAAAAAACTTTCCCCTGGACCTGATACATTACTCTCACAGTAAGCAAATTCACATCATCGCTTTCCTTTCGTAGTTTCATTTTTATTTTTATTATTTTTTTTTTTTTTACTTTACAGAAAAAATTACCATGTCCAATCCAGGATAACAAAATGGGCAATATGATAATTTCCTGAAGATAGACGTATTAATGGTTGCTGACTTTTTAAAAAATAATGAACATTTCGTTTCTGCCTAAATTCGAGGGACTAAAGCCATTTCCTAGGCTTATATTAATATTCTTCAATAATAGCTCACAAAATATCTATATTAATAAAAGTCAATATGTAGGTCTATATGTCTGTGTGCATAATCTCTACAACCGCAAAACCAATAGGCATCAAACTTTTCATAATGCTTTAACATAGTGCAGAAAAGGTTTTTTGCTACTTTTCCATGGATTTTATGAGTGAAAAACTACCTGTTTTTCATGCAGCAACATATATTTAAATCTATAACTTCAATAATAATACTACCTACAATAATATGACAAGCCAACAATAATAATCAACAATCCACTCATACATGGAATATAATTTAAATTAAAGAAATATTATGACAATCCACAAAGCTAAGGACAGTCACTAAAAACAGTGAGAGTTAATTTGGAGTCCGTGTTTTTCACATGGACAACTGTAGCATGCTCACACGTTGGTTCTACAGAACACTTTTTCATCTATGCCCCTGGTGGATAAACAATAATGTTCTCTACAAACGAGTCTTCGAAGATAATACTGCATATTAGCTTTTAAAGTGTATATCGAGAATACATTCATATTTTACATTTTCAACTATTAAACCCAACATAAATAACAAAAAAAATAAAAAAATAAAACACGTTAAATTCAAAAATTTACCTAAACAAATTTACCCCTCTTTCAACCAACTTGAAGTAAATAAGTTACTTTAAATGGGTGAATAGGGTTTTTATAGGGTTTTAATGACTTTTACATAGGCACACAATCTCCCAAATATACTAACGAGGTGCTACCCAAAATTTTCCTAAATAGTTTTATTCTGACCGAACCGTAAGAAATAAGAAGTTTTGCCGATAGATGGTGTTAAGGGTATGTCTCAGCTATAATTGTGCCAAGCGGTGTCATCCTATGTCCACGTGGTTTTGAGTTTGAGCTGTTTTTGTCACTCTTTGTGTTGGTCATGTTGCAATTCTTGATATTAAAGCTGAAGAAAACTGTGGCTGAAACCCACAGACTGTTGAAAGAGGCTTTTGGTGAACAAGCTTTAGGCCAAAAACCTAAACATTTGAGTGGTTTAAGTGCTTCAAAGATGGTTGGGAGTCTGTAGAAGACGACAAGCATTCTGGTCAACCGTCAGCAAGCACAACTCTGGAAAGTGTTTAATGTGATCTGAGAGGACAGAAGTCAGACCATCCACGATGTTTGTGATCGTCTTGAACTGTTAAATGGGAGTTTTGAGACGACTGAAGGAAAATGTGAGGTGCAAAAGGCCAGAGATGTGGAAGAAGAAAGACTGGCTGCCCCATCACGACAATGCCCTGGCGCATACATCGCTCGCTGCGAGGGACTTCGTCAACAAAAACAACATGATCGCTATCCCCTGGCACCCTGCGATTTCTACTGCTTCCGAAAATTGAAATTGCAGTTAAAAGGGCAGCGATTTGACTCCATTTAAGTGATCCAAGCGGAATTGAAGCAGGTGTTAAACATGCTCCAACCTGGAATTTCCAGGAGTGCTTCCAGAAGTGGGAACATCTGTATAGATGCCCAAGGAGACTACTTTGAAGGTGACGGTGGAAATTAAAAGATTGGGTAAGTTCCATATTTTCAGTGTTGGGGCCTATCTAGATAATTATCTTAGATGAAAAGTTTTTATCTTTTATCTTATTTAGATAAATTTTCAATTATGTCATCTTTTATCTTTATCTTACCATAGTTTATCTTATCTATTTCAAAAATTTCTATAAATTTATAAATTTCTTTTTAGACAAAGTCACTGAATTTCACAAGTAATCATGTGACCAGTTGAGAAATTCTTGGAGTTCTGCATAAAAGAGATAAGTGCTTATAAGAGCCACTTTTCTTTTCCCCAAAATAACTGTCTTGTCTTCTGCGATTCCACTTATAAGAGCCTTTTTTCAATTTCCCAGACTGCTGGGCTCTTATAAGTGGAGTCGACTGTATCTCAGAAATTACTTCTTGAAGGTACCCAGTAGCAATGGGGGATATTTTCTAAAATATCGCATTTCGCTATCATATCACTTGGACAGCTGATAATAGGCTGTTTGCGCCATGCTGTTTTCTGTTGCGTTAGGCTATCCGATATCGATAGACGCTTAACAAGAGGTGTAAGTCTATCAAACTTACGATCGATACAGAAATAACGGAGCCCATCAGAGTTAACCTGTTAGTGACGTCACTAGTCTTCTGCTCCCCTACTGCTCCTGTCAGCAACCATTGTGTTTTTGCTGTTTCAAAACTCACTTCTCCAGCTCCAAGTCACTTCTCGAAGCGTTAAAACAAATTCAGAAATTATATATGTATAATAATTAATTAACCATGAGCGGGAACAATAAGGATTTCGTTTCACCAGGCATGAAACCAACATTGTGATTTCTGAGTGCTTTGGTGGAGTAGATCGAAACTCAAAAGTAAGGCAACGCCTTTTCCTTTACTTACAATCCTAAGCGTAAACGTACCGAGTAGCCTCTCTGCGCAACGACCTTTTTTCATGTGCGACATTAACATTAGATTTCCACGATATAAATGTAATGAGCAGCTAACATATCGAAAAAGAATGTGGCACAAACAGCCTGTTATCGCAAACACTCAGATATTTATCACGATATATCGATAGTTTGAAAAGTTGGCTATATAAAGGCTAAATTTTATCTTAATTTGTTAGATAATTTGTTTTTATCTTTTATCTTTATGTAGATAATATTAAATTATATTATCTATTATCTTATCTAGATAAATATTTAATTCTCTTCTTTAGCTTAATCTAGATATTGTTTTTATTTTATCTTGCCCAACACTGCGTATTTTATAGAGGTACATTTCGGGAAATTTTGGATAGCACTTAGTACATTTGAGGTACAGTGCTTCCTCTATATAACGGGATTCTACATAGCACCAAATTTATAATTGCAAGTCCATATAACAAAGTTTTTTTCCGGAAAATAAACATTGCAGACATGAATGAGTTTGCAATTTTTATTTTCCGGAAAAAAAACTTCGTTATATGGACTTGCAATTATGTAGAGTTATAAATTTGGCGTTATGTAGAGTGCCGTTACATAGAGGGAGCACTGTATTACAAATTGTGGTTAACATCATTCTAGAGAAATAAAATCTTGTAAATTCCAAGGAGGAGCTTGAGTTATGAAGCAGAAATGCATTTATACATTTATTAATAAGAAATTAAGGGTATAGGCAAATAGCCGACCCTGCAGTCATCTATTTTTACCCCTTTAGGTGCATTATTACCCCCACCATAAGTTTTTTAATCAAAAAATTGATTTTCTCGAACATGGTATGTAGAAAATGAAAAAGAGCTCTATCCTCTTCCCTTTCTTATCATTTCCAATTGAATGACATATCACATGCCTTATGTTGCCCTAGTTCTAAAGACCAAGTGACTGCCAAGTAATGTAGAACTTGCCTAAAGGAATTTGGATATTGAATTTCACTCCTTTACGTACCTAAATACATGACTTAGATATTTAGTCCTCTCTGACCCCCCCCCCCCCCTCTGTAATTCCGAGCCCAGTGCACCAAACAAAACTAAACTAAATTGTTAAGTAGGACATGCCTATGGTAATTAACGTTCCGAGTTTCAATCTTTTACGTCAAAAAAAATATGGAAAGGAACAGACAGACATTGTAAAATCAATAAATAGCTCCATTCTTCCACTACTTAATAATATAGATTATGAAAAACTGAACAATCAAGCATCGACAAGCGATCATCGCGTGCTCACTTCAACAATGCTTAAAAGATAAACAAAAAGTAACAGTGTACTCATTCTTGACATATCAATTTATATGTGACATGCCGTTATTATCTTGTATTCTTTACAATCAATCTTTTACAGTCAAGCACATGAATTCGATTTGAAGGGTTCCATGAAAAATCCTGAAAAGTAGCTACAGCCAAGCTAAAACCTTGATGGTCATATTTCTGAAAATAGAATTTAAAAAAGTTAATCTGTCTTCAAGTTATCGTGCAAACGGAGGATGGCTGGCTGGATGGATAAACGTGCAGACCAAGCATTCATTCTTATAAGTATCTTTTTGCTAAAGCTCCTAATAAAGAAAGAAATGTGTTATTTTATATGAATAACCCTGTACAATTTATAGATGAACTACTTCTCTTACATCCTCTCTTCATACCAGGAAGAGCAATAATCTTTTTGATTTCATAACAAACCCAATATCATTTTAATCATTTCTACACAAACCACTACTACTCTCAAAACTCTGCGAGATATTACCTTTTCGAATTGTGCTTGACTTTTTGGATCAGCTTGTATATAAAATTATATATTTTTTTAATTTTCCTTACCTGGTATTTTAAATAAATCGCTGTGAATAACATCATTCACACACATCATTTTTTGCATTTTGAGTCGTTCCATTGGTACATTATCAATGAAGGTTGTAAGAAAAGAACTGAAAGGGAGTAAAGAAATTTATTCAAATACAGAAACATAATTACGAGGAAATGCTGATAAGTAATGCTTCCTACATTTTTTGTGTTACTGTTAATATAGTTTGGGCATCACACATTCTGCTCAGTTAACTTTCTGGCTTTAATGATGCAAGTTTCCTATATCTGCCGCTACACTGGTACACGCATGAAGCAGTGCATTATAAGAATTTTTAATTGCAGAAAATGTGCCTCTGAGAGCCATTCATCGGAGATTGAAGGCTATTAATGGCGATCAATGTGCTGACACCATTAATGTGCAATGTTGATCTGTTCATGGTTGTAATGAACCTGGGTGACAAACTTGTGTGGTAACCAACGAATTAGAAGGCTGCCTACTGCAACTGATGATGCTCATCGGAATCGTGTCCATGAACTCATTACAGCAAATCATTGCTTAACGCAGGAACAACCATCAATCTTATCATGGGACTGTGTGCTGGCAATAATTGCAGAATTGCGATTCCAAAACTTTGTGCACGATGAGTCCCAGGGATACTCCGTCCTGACATGAAACAAAAGAGTTGGACATTAGTCAACAATTGCTTCTACGCTAAGGATGTGAAGGTAGTGGATTCTTAAGCTGGTTTTAGACTAGCACGCTTTGCTAGCGGGATAGGATATCCGGATTTAACTGTTTACATTAAAAGCATCTTTCCCAAGAAAGTTTTCCCGAGTAAGTGACGAAGGCCGAGTTTATTTTAGTCATCATTTCCTGTTCCGTTGTAACAAAAATAGAGGCCAAATATGTTGATAACAATAACAAATGCAAAAAATGACTTTAACCTTTATTCTTTTCACATACTCCATTGCTTCATTACACCATAACGATTAGAACTATTTGTTATGGTTACCCGGCTTATCTTCCTCCATTTTTTCTTTTGTTTTCTATCGTCTCAATGGAGATGAGCCTCGTTTTTATGCGTAATCTCATTTTCGCTAAGCGAGCTGCACCACCAGGGAAAGTTAGCGTACTCATCTTCCTCGTGCACAGCCTCGTTAGTGAATAGTGTAAACAACTTTTGCAGGTACAGCTTGCTACTTTACCAGGAAAGAATGCTAACGTAAAACCAGCTTTAATGAATATTGTCACAGGTGACAAAAGCTGGGTACACCATTTTGATCCCGAAAACAAGAGATCATCAATGGAGTTTTGCCCCAAAAGATCACAGGCCAAGTTCAAGGCTGTCCCATCAGTAGGTAAACTAATGGTCTTCTGCCGTCCCATCAATATGGAATTCTTGCCTAAAGGCAGCACAATAATTTCTGCAGTATGACAACACTAGCCTGCATACCTGTGCAATGACAACAAGACAGATTCAGCTTTTTGGTTTCACCGTTTTGATCATCCTCCATACAGCCCTGACCTGGCGCCATCTGATTTTCATCTTTCCAAAAACTTAAGGTTCACCCGAGAGGGTATCACTTTGATTCTGATGATGCCAGTGCAAACAGAAGTGAGGCTGTGGTTTCGCAGTCAAAAGTGAAACATTCCACAGTGAAAGTATCAAGAAACTGGTCACTCGTTGGGAGAAATGTATTCATCGCCAGGACGAGTATGTGGGAAAATAATTAAGTTGTTATGAACAATATGGTTGTCGAAAAGTAACAACATTTTTGCTTTACTTATTTTCAATTAAAAGTTAGGAGGCATTACTTTTCAGCATGCCCTCGTAATCATGGAAATATGCCAAAAAACATTATTAAAAAAAACTATAAACAAACTGTTTACTGACCTGAGCTCTTTGGCATCACAGACAGAAAGTAAATCTACAATTGTAGTAGGAATATACTTTAAACAAGCACCTTGGACTAGGAGAACTAAATCATCTTCATTTTCCATCAAACAACTGAATGAGGCAAGAAGTTGATTCAGTGATTCGTCAAATGATTCTTTGCCCTTTCCTTCATTTAATCTATCAGTTTCAAAAAAATACAACAAAAAAACAGGTCTTATTAATGATGCACATATAAATTAGTTAATATTACCAACACATAATTTTATACATTTGAGCTACAACTTGGGGGAAAACATATGAGGCCCGTGATGCATACAAAAAATGCAAAATATCTTATCAATTTTCACAGAAAATATGATTATCTTCATTTAATGAGTGTCTAGCATTTTTTTTTAACACAGACCTATTGCCAAAATATTTCCAGAATGATCTACTGATAATTGAGGGGGGTCAGCGCAACAGTGGTCTAACCCTCTCCCAGTCGAAAATTTAAATACTGATGCCATCTGTTGCTTTTGATGGGAACTATCATCCTATGAACTAAAAAGATACCAATTAACATTATAAAGATGGTTTTGAAACCACTATTGTTTTCTCTTAAACGAAATTTACTGTTTTTTGAGTGCAACGTTGGTCTAACCGAAAACAGCCAATGGGAAGTTAGCAGGGAACAGAAAAAGCAGATGGTCGTGGAAGGCATAAAAACAGACCCAATAAAACTAGTGAACTTCAATCAAATTTAATAATAAAAAACATCAATAGTTTTCCATTGTACCAGTGTCATTATTCTAGAACTTCAGCTCCAAAAAAAAAAATATTTGCCTGAAGGTCTAAATATAACCATGATGTATAAACTCTGTTAGTTGGATAAATAAAGAACATGATTCAAGTGGTGTTGTTAGTGAGCATATTTACAGGAACATGTTTAATAACAAATTCAATCTTTCTTTTTTGAAGCCATCCACGGATACACTTAAGGTTTGTGATTCACTGTGCATTAAAATTTCAGCTGCAGAGGATGATAATGAAAAAGTAATATTGAGACAACAGCTAGCGTTGCATCAACTAAAAGCAAAGAAGGCATATGATAATCTAAACACTGATATAGCTTATTCTAGAAACACACTTCTGTAAAAGTAACAGCGATTGATTTACAACAAGCTCTGCCAACTTCTCACCTACACACCAGTGAAGTTTTTTATAAGAGACAGCTTTGGACATACAATTTTTATGTTCATGATTGCACTTCAGATGATGTGCATATGTACGTACAGCCTGAAACTATTGCTGGGCGTGGTGCTGATGAAATTATATCATGTTTAGTTAAATATGCTTCTGACAATCTTCAAAACATTGAAAAATTAATTGTGTATTCTGATAACTGTTTTGCTCAAAATAAGAATATATCATTAGTTTGTTTTTGGCTACAAATAATTCACAAAAAATGTTAAAAATGTAGAACATAAATACTTAGTTTCTAGATCATAGCTACCTTGTGATAGGATTTTGGAATAATAGTAAAGAAAAAAAAGGATGTAAAAATACATTTATACACCATCAGAGTGGATAGAACTTATAAAAAATACTTTGACAGGTAAAAAAGATTCAATGTAACTGAAATGCAACAGACTGATTTGGTATCTGTTAAACCTTTGACTACCAAAATAACCTATCGAAAATTTGCTAAAGATAAAAGTCCTGTTGCTTTCAGTCGCATTACAATCTTAAAAGTCTCTATTCAACAACCATGGAGATACTGTGTAAAATATTCTTATTCTGATGATATAGAGCCAGGTCATTTTGTAAATCTTGTAAATGAAAAAAGAGAAGAGATAAACATATATTTGATCTACAAATTATATTCTTAATCCAAAATATTCAAAAGATAGTTAAAGATGTCATCGACCTTTTGAAGTATGTACCACCCATTAACCATTATATTACAATAATATGCTGTCTGAAAATAGCTCTGAGGAAAATAATACAGATATTGTGCAGGATGATGATGGAATTTTTGTAATACCTGATTATGTGTAATTATATGTAACAAGAAATTAATCCTCCCGAGGAAGGTATAGGAAAGTAGCGGAAGCGCTGAGGTCATCTATTTTTATCCTTTTATCTGCACTTTTTA